>CAWUFW010015905.1:0-285000 GCA_963921515.1 Calotriton arnoldi
CCACTTTGGAGTTTCAGAGAAAATTGTGTGGGATCTTGCTAGAGGACTGTTTAACAGAGGCCACCATTTGTACCTTGATAACTTCTACACTGCTGTGCAATTGTTTAAGGAATTGTTCAAAGTGGACACTTTTGCTTGTGGCACAATCCGCTCTAACCGTAAAGGTTATCCAAAAGAGCTTGTTTGCAAAAAACTTCAGAGGGGACAGTGCAGTGCCTTGCGTAGTGAGGAACTGCTAGCTGTGAAATTTGTGGACAGGAGGGATGTGTACATGCTGACTACCATCCATGATGAGAGTACTTCACCTGTGGCTGTTTGGGGTCAGATTGCTGAAGTGCGCAAACCTGTGTGCATTTTAGACTACAATAAGCACATGGGTGGTGTTGATAGAGTAGATCAGAGGTTGGAACCTTACACTCCTATTCGTAAGTCTTACATTTGGTATAAGAAGTTGGCCATCCATCTCTTCAATTTAGCAACTTTCAATGCTTTTGTTGTGTTCAAGAGTGTTCTCCTGCGTCAAAGTTGACTTTTGTTCAGTTTCAGCAGTCTGTCATAGGCAGCCTTGTTGTTGTGGAACAGGCAAGTGTTCCTAGAGTTGGAGTGGTGGAGGATGTGGCTCGATTGAAAGATCGCCACTTTCCTGATCACATTCCTCCTACACACTCAAAAGACTTTCCCACTAGGAGATGTAGAGTCTGTTGGCGAAGAGGTACGCGGAAGGAGACTCGTATGTACTGCCCTGAGTGTCCTTCTAACCCTGGGCTGTGTGTGCCTGCTTGTTATAGAGCGTACCACAAGCAAAAGAATTATTGGGAGCAACCATGAGTGGTAAAGTGAACTGCCTGGTCTGTAATGTTTAAGAATTGTTGTTCTGTTTCAAGGTTGGCATTAGTGCAATGTATTTAGTTTCTGATTTTGTGTTAGTAGATTTGTATCTATTTGCAATTTGTTTGTGTTTTCTTTTTTGTATAAAAAATCCTAAATGTGATGGTGGTGTGTGTAGGCTGGTGCTTGGCTGGCGGTGTGCGTGGAGTGGCGCTTGGCTGGCGGTGTGCGTGGAGTGGCTCTTGGCTGGCGGTGTGCGTGGAGTGGCGCTTGGCTGGCGGTGTGCGTGGAGTGGCGCTTGGCTGGCGGTGTGCGTGAGTGGCTCTTGTCTGGCGGTGTGCGTGGAGTGGCGCTTGGCTGGCGGTGTGCGTGGAGTGGCGCTAGGCTGGCGGTGTGCGTGGAGTGGCGCTAGGCTGGCGGTGTGCGTGAGTGGCGCTTGGCTGGCGGTGTGCGTGGACTGGCGCTCGGCTGGCAGTGTGTGAGTAGTGACTTGCTGCTGGTCACTACACACACTGCTAGCCGAGCGACACTCCACGCAATCCATCAGCTTGTGTGGTTGCTGTGTTAGGAATGTGGGCGTGTGAAAGTGATGGGCCCTTGAATGGCGCTGTCTGCTGGTGTGAGTGTTGTAATGTGATGGGCCCGCGGCTGGTGGTGTGAATGGTTTTGTATTTGTCACACGTATGAAAGGTGTATGAATGGCCTGTAAAGAGGTTGGTGCCTTGTCGTGGCTTTACAGCTCACGAGCTGTGAGTCAATGGTTCAGTTTCTCGTCCTTTCAATTATTAACAGTGCATTTCATTTTTGTGAAATCACTTGTTAATATAATTGTATATACTGAACCATCACTCACCCTCGTGCCAAATCCAACCAGTATGTGTGTGTGTGCTTGAGGATTAGATGGCTGTGCAGTAATATTTTTTTTGTCTTTCTCAAGCAGGGTGTAGCTTGTCTCTTTTTGTGAATGTTGTAATGTGTTTGTTTCGTGCCTGGTGGTGTGAATGGTCTTGTGTGTATCACGTATGAAAGGTGTGTGAATGGCCTGTAAAGCGGTTGGGGCCTTGACGTGGCTTTACAGCTCACGAGCTGCGAGTCACTGGTTCCGTTTTTGTCCTTTCAATTATTGACAGTGCATTTCATTTTTGTGAAATCTCTTGTTAATAAAATTGTATATACTGAACCATCACTTGCCCTCGTGCCAAATCCAACCAGTATGTGTGTGTGCTTGAGGAATAGATGGCTGTGCAGTAATCTTTGTCTTTTTAGTCTGTCTGCCAAGGTGTACATTCCGTCTAAGAATAACCTACCAACTGTAGATATTGTCGTAAACGAAACACCCATGGGAGTACATGGTGATATCTCTCTTGTGGATCCCAGCAAGTTATGGTACCCACAATGTCCTGCAAACCTCAAAATGTCTGTCACATTTTCCTTGCAATATTGTGCCAAAATTTTCACGCTGCAGAAATAAACAACACATTATCTCAAAATGACCTGGTTTTGCAGGGGTTCACCTGGGTTTTGGCCCTGTGCTCGGCGGCCATCTAGGAAACCTACCAAACCCACATTTCTGAAAAGTAGACACCCGGGGCTTCCAGGGAGGTATGGCTTGCGTGGATCCCCCAACGTTTCCTTACCCAGAATCCCTGCAAACCTCAATTTTAGCTGAAAAAATCACTTTTTCACACATTTTTGTGTGGGAAGTGTGGCATCACTGGCCTCACACAAATTTCCTACCACCCAGCGTTCCCCAGGTCTCCCGATAAAAATGGTGCCTCACTTGTGTGGGAGGCCAAGTACCCGCGACAGGCAAGGGCCCACAACGTAGTGAGGCGACCTCAAAATGGCCTTCACAAACCACCTGGTTTTGCAAGGGGGTCACCTGGTTTTGGCCCTGTGCTCGGCGGCCATCTAGGGAAACCTACCAACCCACACATTTCTGAAAAGTAGACACCCGGGGGCTTCCAGGGAGGTATGGCTTGCGTGGATCCTCCAACGTTTCACTTGCAGAATCCTCTGCAAACCTCAATTTTAGCTGAAAAATCACTTTTTCACACATTTTGTGTGGGAAAGTGTGGCATCACTAGCCTCACACAAATTTCCTACCACCAGCGTTCTCCAGGTCTCCCGATAAAGACTGGTGCCTCACTTGTGTGGAGGCCCAGTACCTGCGACATGAGCAAGGGCCCAAAACGTAGTGAGGCGACATCAAAATTGCCTATCTCAAAACCACCTGGTTTTGCAAGGGGTTCACCTGGGTTTTGGCCTCGTGCTCGGCGGCCATCTAGGAAACCTACCAAGCCCACACATTTCTGAAAAGTAGACACTCGGGGCTTCCAGGAGTATGGCTTGCGTGGATCCCCAACATTTCCTTACCCAGAATCCCTGCAAACCTCAATTTTAGCTGAAAAAATCACTTTTTTCACACATTTTTGTGTGGGAAGTGTGGCATCACTGGCCTCACACAAATTTCTTACCACCAGCGTTCCTCCAGGTCTCCCGATAAAATGGTGCCTCACTTGTGTGGGAGG
Source organism: Calotriton arnoldi (assembly GCA_963921515.1). NCBI lineage: Eukaryota > Metazoa > Chordata > Amphibia > Caudata > Salamandridae > Calotriton > Calotriton arnoldi. The sequence continues at coordinate 3,360 of CAWUFW010015905.1, forward strand.
CCTAAGTACTCCGTGACAGGCAAGGGCCCAAAACATTTTTGATAGGCAATGTTGTTGTTGCCTCCAAACGCTTTGTGTCCTTGCATGTCGCGGGTACTTGGGCCTCCCACACAAGTGAGGCACCATTTTTATCGGGAGACCTGGGGAACGCTGGGTGGTAGGAAATTTGTGTGAGGCCAGTGATGCCACACTTTCCCACACAAAAATGTGTGAAAAATGTGATTTTTTCAGCTAAAATTGAGGTTTGCAGGAGATTCTGGGTAAGGAAACGTTGGGGGATCCACGCAAGCCATACCTCCTGGAAGCCCCGGGTGTCTACTTTTCAGAAATGTGTGGGTTTGGTAGGTTTCCCTAGATGGCCGCCGAGCACAGGGCCAAAACCCAGGTGACCTCCTTGCAAAACCAGGTGGTTTGTGAAAGGCCATTTTGAGGTCGCCTCACTACGTTGTGGGCCCTTGCCTGTCGCGGTACTTGGGCCTCCCACACAAGTGAGGCACCATTTGTATCGGGAGACCTGGGGGAACGCTGGGTGGTAGGAAATTTGTGTGAGGCCAGTGATGCCACACTTTCCCACACAAAAATGTGTGAAAAAGTGATTTTTTCAGCTAAAATTGAGGTTTGCAGGGGATTCTGGGTAGGAAACGTTGGGGGATCCACGCAAGCCATACCTCCCTGGAAGCCCCGGGTGTCTCCTTTTCAGAAATGTGTGGGTTTGGTAGGTTTCCCTAGATGGCCGCCGAGCACAGGGCCAAAACCCAGGTGACTCCCTTGCAAAACCAGGTGGTTTGTGAAAGGCCATTTGAGGTCGCCTCACTACGTTGTGGGCCCTTGCCTGTCGCGGGTACTTGGGCCTCCCACACAAGTGAGGCACCATTTTTATCGGGAGACCTGGGGGAACGCTGGGTGGTAGGCAATTTGTGTGAGGCCAGTGATGCCACACTTTCCCACACAAAATGTGTGAAAAAGTGATTTTTTCAGCTAAAATTGAGGTTTGCAGGGGATTCTGGATAAGGAAACGTTGGGGGATCCACGCAAGCCATACCTCCCTGGAAGCCCCTGGGTGTCTACTTTTCAGAAATGTGTGGGTTTGGTAGGTTTCCCTAGATGGCCGCCGAGCACAGGGCCAAAAACCCAGGTGACCCCGCTTGCAAAACCAGGTGGTTTTGTGAAAGGCCATTTTGAGGTCGCCTCACTACGTTGTGGGCCCTTGCCTGTCGCGGGTACTTGGGCCTCCCACACAAGTGAGGCACCATTTTTATCGGGAGACCTGGGGGAACGCTGGGTGGTAGGAAATTTGTGTGAGGCCAATGATGCCACACTTTCCCACACAAAAATGTGTGAAAAAGTGATTTTTTCTGCTAAAATTGAGGTTTGCAGGGGATTCTGGGTAAGGAAACGTTGGGGGATCCACGCAAGCCATACCTCCCTGGAAGCCCCCGGGTGTCTACTTTTCAGAAATGTGTGGGTTTGGTAGGTTTCCCTAGGTGCCGGCAGAGCTAGGGTTCACAAACTACAGCTAGGCACTTTGCCAAAAAAGGGTCATTTTTCACTGCGAAATTGAGGTGTGACCACGTTGCGTTTTGCGCCGTTTCCTGTTTCAGGCACTAGGCCGACCCACACAAGTGAGGTACCATTTTTCTCGTAAGACTTTGGGGAACGCGGGGTGGGTGGAAATTTGTGGATCCACGCAGATTCCAGAACTTTCCACCACAGAAATGTGGGGGAAATGTGGTTTTTTTGACAATTTTTTATGTTTGCAAGGGATTCTGGGTAACAGAACCTGGTGGGAGGCAGTCAAGTCACCCCATCCTGGATTCCCCTGGGTGTCTAGTTTTCAAAAATGTATAGGTTTGCTATGTTTCCCTAGGTGCCGGCAGAGCTAGGGTTCAAAAACTACAGCTAGGCACTTTGCCAAAAAAGGGTCATTTTTCACTGCGAAATTGAGGTGTGACCACGTTGCGTTTGTGCCGTTTCCTGTCGCAGGCACTAGGCCGACCCACACAAGTGAGGTACCATTTTTCTCGTAAGACTTTGGGGAACGCGGGGTGGGTGGAAATTTGTGGATCCACGCAGATTCCAGAACTTTCCACCACAGAAATGTGGGGAAAATGTGTTTTTTTTGACAATTTGTTATGTTTGCAAGGGATTCTGGGTAACAGAACCTGGTGGGAGTCAGTCAAGTCACCCCATCCTGGATTCCCTGGGTGTCTAGTTTTCAAAAATGTATAGGTTTGCTAGGTTTCCCTAGGTGCCGGCAGAGCTAGGGTTCAAAAACTACAGCTAGGCACTTTGCCAAAAAAGGGTCATTTTTCACTGCGAAATTGAGGTGTGACCACGTTGCGTTTTGCGCCGTTTCCTGTCGCAGGCACTAGGCCGACCCACACAAGTGAGGTACCATTTTTCTCGTAAGACTTTGGGGAACGCGGGGTGGGTGGAAATTTGTGGATCCACGCAGATTCCAGAACTTTCCACCACAGAAATGTGGGGAAAAGTGGTTTTCTTGACAATTTTTTAGGTTTGCAAGGGATTCTGGGTAACAGAACCTGGTGGGAGGCAGTCAAGTCACCCCATCCTGGATTCCCCTGGGTGTCTAGTTTTCAAAAATGTATAGGTTTGCTAGGTTTCCCTAGGTGCCGGCAGAGCTAGGGTTCAAAAACTACAGCTAGGCACTTTGCCAAAAAGGGTCATTTTTCACTGCGAAATTGAGGTGTGACCATGTTGCGTTTTGCGCTGTTTCCTGTCGCAGGCACTAGGCCGACCCACACAAGTGAGGTACCATTTTTCTCGTAAGACTTTGGGGAACGCGGGGTGGGTGGAAATTTGTGGATCCACGCAGATTCCAGAACTTTCCACCACAGAAATGTGGGGAAAATGTGGGTTTTTTGACAATTTTTTATGTTTGCAAGGGATTCTGGGTAACAGAACCTGGCGGGAGGCAGTCAAGTCACCCCATCCTGGATTCCCCTGGGTGTCTAGTTTTCAAAAATGTATAGGTTTGCTAGGTTTCCCTAGGTGCCGGCAGAGCTAGGGTTCAAAAACTACACCTATGCACTTTGCCAAAAAAGGGTCATTTTTCACTGCGAAATTGAGGTGTGACCACGTTGCGTTTTGCGCCGTTTCCTGTCACAGGCACTAAGCCGACCCACACAAGTGAGGTACCATTTTTCTCGTAAGACTTTGGGGAACGCGGGGTGGGTGGAAATTTGTGGATCCACGCAGATTCCAGAACTTTCCACCACAGAAATGTGGGGAAAAAGTGGTTTTCTTGACAATTGTTTAGGTTTGCAAGGGATTCTGGGTAACAGAACCTGGTGGGAGGCAGTCAAGTCACCCCATCCTGGATTCCCCTGGGTGTCTAGTTTTCAAAAATGTATAGGTTTGCTAGGTTTCCCTAGGTGCCGGCAGAGCTAGGGTTCAAAAACTACAGCTAGGCACTTTGCCAAAAAAGGGTCATTTTTCACTGCGAAATTGAGGTGTGACCATGTTGCGTTTTGCGCTGTTTCCTGTCGCAGGCACTAGGCCGACCCACACAAGTGAGGTACCATTTTTCTCGTAAGACTTTGGGGAACGCGGGGTGGGTGGAAATTTGTGGATCCACGCAGATTCCAGAACTTTCCACCACAGAAATGTGGGGAAAATGTGGGTTTTTTGACAATTTTTTATGTTTGCAAGGGATTCTGGGTAACAGAACCTGGCGGAGGCAGTCAAGTCACCCCATCCTGGATTCCCCTGGGTGTCTAGTTTTCAAAAATGTATAGGTTTGCTAGGTTTCCCTAGGTGCCGGCAGAGCTATGGTTCAAAAACTACAGCTAGGCACTTTGCCAAAAAAGGGTCATTTTTCACTGCGAAATTGAGGTGTGACCACGTTGCGTTTTGCGCCGTTTCCTGTCGCAGGCACTAGGCCGACCCACACAAGTGAGGTACCATTTTTCTCGTAAGACTTTGGGGAACGCGGGGTGGGTGGAAATTTGTGGATCCACGCAGATTCCAAAACTTTCCACCACAGAAATGTGGGGAAAATGTGTTTTTTGACAATTTGTTAGGTTTGCAAGGGATTCTGGGTAACAGAACCTGGTGGGAGGCAGTCAAGTCACCCCATCCTGGATTCCCTTGGTGTCTAGTTTTCAAAAATGTATAGGTTTGCTAGGTTTCCCTAGGTGCCGGCAGAGCTAGGGTTCAAAAACTACAGCTAGGCACTTTGCCAAAAAAGGGTCATTTTTCACTGCGAAATTGAGGTGTGACCACGTTGCGTTTTGCGCCGTTTCCTGTCGCAGGCACTAGGCCGACCCACACAAGTGAGGTACCATTTTTCTCGTAAGACTTTGGGGAACGCGGGGTGGGTGGAAATTTGTGGATCCACGCAGATTCCAAAACTTTCCACCACAGAAATGTGGGGAAAATGTGGTTTTTTTGACAATTTGTTAGGTTTGCAAGGGATTCTGGGTAACAGAACCTGGTGGGAGGAAGTCAAGTCACCCCATCCTGGATTCCCCTGGGTGTCTAGTTTACAAAAATGTATAGGTTTGCTAGGTTTCCCTAGGTGCCGGCAGAGCTAGGGTTCAAAAACTACACCTATGCACTTTGCCAAAAAAGGGTCATTTTTCACTGCGAAATTGAAGTGTGACCACGTTGCGTTTTGCGTCGTTTCCTGTCGCAGGCACTAGGCCGACCCACACAAGTGAGGTACCATTTTTCTCATAAGACTTTGGGGAACACGGGGTGGGTGGAAATTTGTGGATCCACGCAGATGCCAGAACTTTTCACCACAGAAATGTGGGGAAAATGTGTTTTTTTTTACAATTTTTTAGGTTTGCAAGGGATTTTGGGTAACAGAACCTGGTGGGAGGCAGTCAAGTCACCCCATCCTGGATTCCCCTGGGTGTCTAGTTTTCAAAAATGTATAGGTTTGCTAGGTTTCCCTAGGTGCCGGCAGAGGTAGGGTTCAAAAACTACAGCTAGGCACTTTGCCAAAAAAGGGTCATTTTTCACTGCGAAATTGAGGTGTGACCATGTTGCGTTTTGCGCCGTTTCCTGTCGCAGGCACTAGGCCGACCCACACAAGTGAGGTACCATTTTTCTCGTAAGACTTTGGGGAACGCGGGGTGGGCAGAAATTTGTGGATCCACGCAGATTCCAGAACTTTCCACCACAGAAATGTGGGGAAAATGTGTTTGTTTTGACAATTATTTAGGTTTGCAAGGGATTCTGGGTAACAGAACCTGGTGGGAGGCAGTCAAGTCACCCCATCCTGGATTCCCCTGGGTGTCTAGTTTTTAAAAATGCATAGGTTTGCTAGGTTTCCCTAGGTGCCGGCAGAGCTAGGGTTCAAAAACTACAACTAGGCACTTTGCAAAAAAAGGGTAATTTTTCATTGTGAAAATGTGGTACGTCCACGTTGCATTTTGAGCCATTTCCTGTTGTGGGCACAAGGGCTACCCACACAAGTGAGGTACCATTTTTATCGGGAGACTTAGGGTAACACAGAATTGTAGAGCAACTGTTATTACCTATTGACTTTCGATGCATTTCTGCCTTCCAAATGAAAGACAATGTGTAAAAAATAAGTCATTTTGAAAATGACCTATAATTCTCATGCTAGTATGGGTACTCCCAATTTCGGAAATGTGCAAATATCTACTGTTTCTAAAATCTACATTTTGTTCCCATTTAAGAAATACATAGGTGTCTTTCATAACAATTTTTCCATGTATACATTTTCCCAAAATAATTGCTATATACCCGGTACATAATAAAAAACCATTGCAAGATGCTGCTCAGTTATTGGCTCTGGGTTCGTCGGGTTCTTGGTGAACCTACAAGTCCTATATATCCCCACAACCATAAAGGTCCAGTGGATATAACGGTATATTGCTTTCAAATAGCTGTCATAATTAGAAGAAGTTACAGGTGAAAACGTTGACACAAATGGCTGTTTTTTTTAACTAATTTTCAATTTTTCCTTCATATAACTGTTAGTTTCTATAAGGAAAACTTTAAGGATCTACACAAATGACCCCTTGCTGAATTCAGAATTTTGTCTACTTTTCAGAAATGTATGGCTTTTCAGGATCCATTATTGGTTTCATACCCATTTCTACCATTAACTGGAAGGAGGTTGAAAGCACAAAAAATAGCAAAAATAGGCTATGTCCCAGAAAAATGCCAAAACTGTGTAAAAAAGTTGGTTTTCTGACAAAAGTCTGCTTGTCTCTGAAAGCTGGGAAGATGGTGATTTCAGCACCACAACCCCTTTTTGATGCCATTTGCAGGGAAAAAACAAGACGCTTTCATCTGTAGCCCTTTTTTCGCATTTTTCCCCCAAAAAACAAAAAGTTTGCTGTATTTTGGCTAATTTCTGGGTCCCCTCCAGGGAATCCACAAACCCTGGGTACCTTTACAATCCCCATGATGTTAGAAAAAAGGACGCAAATTTGGCGTGGATACCTTATGTGGTCAAAAAGTTACAGGGGCCTAAGCCCGCACTACCCCAAATAGCCCAAAAAAGGCTTAGCACAGGGGGGGGAAAGGCCTAGCAGCGAAGGGGTTAAGAAGAATTCCCTAGGGGCAAGTCTGCAGTAGAAGAGTAGGCATAACACATTTAGAAGAAGATGGAATAGGGCTAGGGATGTCTCACAAAGATTTTTATATGTATGTATGTATGTATGTATAAGTGAGCAATCAAGCATTTTGCATGTTTGCATAAGTAGAAGTAGAAGTAAACGCAGAATATTAATCTGCCTGCTGCTATTCTTCAAGTTCAAGAATTCTTTATTTCGGCCTTTGTGGCCATAAAAGCACAAATAAAAGGTACGACACAGTTGATACATTAAAATTTCCCAAAGATAAAGTGCATGTGCATTACAATGTCAAAGAATTCTGAATAAAAATGTGAAAATGCATTAAATACATAAAAATACACATTCGTGACATTTAAAATATGAAATAAATGGGGTTGTTAAAAGTTTGTAATCACAAGAATGAGATAAGATGATCGAATTTAGGCGGAGCCTAATTTTAAAATGGCTCGGCGTACACACCACATAGAGAATAAGTAACGAGAAACTGAGTACACAATAGGCATGCTAGTATCATATTTAAGTATCCTGTGGGCCTCCGCACAGTGATTTGTTCCGAGGTTTCTACATACCTGTAGTAACCATCGGCATCTAGCCTTCCTGTATGCCGGGCAAAAAAATAGTACGTGTTGGTCCGACTCCGATATGTTATTGCAGACCGGACAACCCTGAATCAGAGTGCCCCCCCAGTTGTTTGTAAATGCTCGAAATGGCAATACTCCGTGTCTAAATTGTAGGTAGAGCTTTTTAGCAAGGGGAGGCTGGATGATGTCAAGAGCAGGTTCTAGCCTATATAGCTTTTTAACCTCTAGGAAGGATGCAGTCAATATGCCAGTCGCGGGGTTCCTCTTTATCTGATTAAGTTTGTATTCCCTGAAGGTCTTTGACAGGGCCTTCCTGGATAATGACAAGCAACTTCCTTCAGCGTTAGCCCATAGGTCGCCCATCCCCATTGCTTCTAAAGAGTTTTTAATATAAGCCAGCCATGGGATTTTACTAGCTCCCTGTAAGTTTAACACTTCCTTCAGCTCTTCTCTAAAGACTACTAATTCTGGGGTGCTCCATAAACGTTGCCAATGTAAGAGGGGTCTAAGGGCAACTACCTCTGCAATTGGGCCAACCCCAAGATCCATTCAAAGTGGCGTAAGTGGTGTGCTTTTGGGAAGACCTAAGAGTTGCCTAGCAAAGGAATTCTCATTCTTTGAAAGGGGGTCGGATGGTCGATGGCCCCAGATTTCTGCCCCATACAAGGCCGTCCCCCTTGCTTGGGCTTTATAAATTTCCATCACCGGTCCAACCATTTTATGAGTGCACTTTCTGAGCATCTTTGCTAACCCCCCCGTTGTCTGGGACAACTTTAGGCTAGCCTTCTTAATTTGTGCGCTCCAGTCCATTTTCTCAGTGAGTGTTATTCCTAAGTATTCAAAGACAGTCACTTTCTCTAATGGTTTCCCGTCTAGCTGAGGATTTGGTCGTGTGGTGTTTCCTGCATTAAAAGCCATGTATTTGGTTTTCTGTGAATTTATCTCTAAACCCCTACTTTTACAAAATGTATGGAAGATATCTAGGGCCCTCTGTATTCCCATAGGGGACTTAGATAGAACGAGGGTATCGTCGGCGAACATCAAGGCGGGAACCTTGAGATTCGCCAACCTAGGAGCATCTATGTCCCTCGCAGCAATCAGGGCCTCCACTAGGCCATTGATAAATAAGCAGAAAAGGGTCGGGGCCAACACACACCCTTGTCGTACCCCTCTATCTATAGATATGGGGTCAGTGAGCTCGCCATTTTTCCCATGCCTAATTCGCGCATAATTACATTCATGAAGCCGTTTCATCTGGTGGCAAAGGTACGGAGGGGCCCCTAAATTTAATAGTATGGACCACAGTTTGTCCCTGGGGACTAGGTCGAAAGCTGATTTTAGGTCCACAAAGATCAAATAAAGGCTGCCACCCTCCAGAAGCACTGTCTTCCAGTACAGTAGTTGCAGCCTAAGAATTTGATCTATTGTGGACATTCTGGCTCTAAAGCCTGCCTGGTAGGGGCTAAATATAGAATACTCCTCCATCCAGCTCTCTAAACGGCCCAACAGCACTCTTGCGTATATCTTCTGGGTGACATCTATGAGGCTGATTGGGCAGTAGTTTGCGGGAAGGAGTGGTGAGCCCTTTTTGTGAATTGGAATAATTTCCGCCCCCAGCCATGTCGTAGGAATCGACATTCCCTGCATGATAGCATTGAACAGGGTCCATAAATATGGGGCCCAGATATTAGGTTCATTGCGGAAAAGGTCGCCTGGGCTCTTGTCTAGTCCCGGTGCCTTAGAGGGGGTTACCCTACTTAAGGCATCCAGTATCTCTTTTAAAGAAATTACTGGAGCATCAAAAGCGGGTGACTGCAAGTGGGGGGGCTCATTTGTGGCCTGTCCCGCTTCACCCTCTACCCTTGCATATAAGGGCTCAAAATGGGCCATCCAAGCTTCTGCCCCCAGGTTTGGTTCTATTGCTAGTTTACCCTCTGTGCAGCCAGTATTTACTAAATTCCAAAAGTCCTCATGTCCCTACAACATAAGGCACTTTTCAGGCTCTCCCATTTATCTCCCTCCCATTGTTTCTTTGCCACATTAATTGTATTTTTGTGGGCTATCCGCTTGTCTTTTATTAAGAGTCTGTCTTTGGATTTCATAGCTAATACTAGTGCTTGCTTAGCCTTATGTTCAATCGCCATTGTACAAAGGGTGACCCGGGGGCTCCCTTTCCCTTGATTTTATAATGGGAAAAAAAAAAATTGCCAGATCAGATACTAAACCTTGGTGGTTGTTCGCAATTTCAGGTAAGGCAGTGGTGGAGACAGCAGTTTCACTAAGACGATTTGCGGCCTCGAGATATGGGATGACAGTTTGGTAAAGGAAGCTAACTTTTCCTGAGATTTACAGAATGCCCCCCATTTAACTCTCCTCCTGCAACTAGTTAATATTAACCTAGGGCCGGTTGGAGGTTGGCCTGTATGAATATCCCTGGGGCACAGCGGTACCATCTCGAGAATCAAGGCATTGTGGTCACTGTCATATCGGGGCACAACCCTGAGATCAATCACCCGGTGCCAAGATTTGGTGTCCACCAGGATATAATCTAAAATGGATGAACTTCCCGGTCTGTTGTACGTGTGATTCGCCGGGGAGTCAGATTTTGTACGCCCATTACAGGCCCTAAGGGAGTGGTTCATTGTGAGGGTGTTCATTTGGAGTACCAATGGGCCCCAGGCCCGAGTTGCCGGGGCATTCGGCTCTGGAATGGCCCAGTGTTGGTCCTCCGCACTGACGTCGCCCACAATTAGGTCTTTCAGAGGTTCGAACTGACAATTAAAGTCACCGGCTAGGATCACCAGAGTATTATCAGGAATGGTATGTAAAAAAGGTTTCAGATACTCTAGGGTTGTAGACTCTTGGCCTTGGCTAACTGGGCGGGAATAGACATTGATTACAGCTATTCTAGTCTTGGTGGGGATCCTCAACTTGTTTTGCCGTGCACCCCAGGTGTACGGCAATCCAGGTACAAAGTGCCCCTGCGGGTCTTCCCCTTCCCCCGGTTGTGGCTGCTAGGCAAAAGGTTGCGTAGCCTAGTCTATGGGTGTCCTCCCTAGCCCAGGTTTCTGGAACATGCAAATGTCATTTTCTTGGATGAAAGCTCCCCACTACGGGTTTTCTAGTTTGGAAGTGAGGCCCGCAATGTTCCAGGATAGAACATGAAACTTGGGTGTGACGTTTGATGGCTGTTTTGAAGTACTAGGTTCCTCTGCAATTGGCCTAATGCCGTTCCCAATAGTGGGGCAGTCAGTTCTGGGGGGTGCAGTTTCTATAATCACCCGCTGATGGCCTATAGATGTCTGTGGGGGGCTCGGTAATGTGCCTATTACAGTACAATTGGTAAGGGACCCTTCCACTCTCTCACTTTGAACTCTTCCCTCGCCAACAAACCTCTTGCTGTTCCAATCAGCTTTCTGTCTAGAAGTAGCAGGACTCTTACGCAACTCCCTCCATTCAGGGAGATCCCTCCAATAATCCCTCTGAGAATTTGGTTCCCTTTTCAGTGGCTGTACTAGATTTAGTCAGTCTAATGCTTCTAGGGACGCAAATCTATTTGCAAGTGGGAGATTGAAAAACAGTGGGCTTGGTTGATCCTGCCCCAAAGGGGTACTTTGCTGGTGCTGGTGCTTAAACCCTACTCCATAAGCTGACCGCAGACTATTTTCTGGGACAAGTCCCGGGGGGTAAAAGTACCCCAGCGGGAGAGGCCTAATACCTCCTTCCTGCCTTTGCTGGTTTCTCATTAAAAGAGACCTTACAACCTGGGGGTTTCTAAAATTAATCACAATGGTGTCACCAGGTATGTCTTTCGGCCTCCGGCCCACCCATCCCACCCTGCGTGTGAATAGGATTTCACTGGCATCCTTGTATGAAAATTGAAGTTGTTTTGACAGCCAAAAAATACATTTATTTTTTAAATCATAATGCGATTCCCTTTGTCCCCTGTTTAATTCTGGGACTCTAGTTAGAATCATGACATATGGTGTTGAGTCCGGGGGGAGATTGATACAAGGTAGGGCTGATCTTCCCTCTACTACTTCTATACGTATGTCTTGCCCCTCCTTTGCTCTATGCTTTGGCCCCAAATTTTGCGCATTAGCTTCAATTATAAGCATTTCTGGGCAGAGTCTTTGCTTCTTACCAATCTCCCAACCCCCTCTGGGCTCCTGGCTTTGTAAACTAGTGGTATCTCTTGGATTCTAGGAATGATCGCTTGTTTAGTTGCATCTTCCTTGCCACTCTGGATTTGCGGGGGTGGGCTCAAATTGGTTTCCGGGGCATAGTCTACTCTCGAGTGGACAGAACGGATTAGGGACACACGCTGCTGGGGGGGTTCATTCACCCTATGGTTAGCATCTACCTTACCAACATAAGTTTCTAGCAAGGTTGTGAGTTTGTCTACCCGGGAGGTCAAGGAGTTTAACTCCTCCTTGACGATTTTTCTTATTTGCGACTGCAAGTCCGTTACCAAATTTGACACCCATGGTGGCTTATCTGAACCTTCATTCACATGACCGCCCGACCCTCCCTTCCCCAAGGCACCATTCTCAACAAGTTCCATAGCACCCTTCTTCCGGTTTCTCACAGCCTTCATGGTAGCTTTGGCATTCCCTCTCTTTCCTGGACCAGAAGGGGGATCCTCAGTCAGCAGGTCCGAGGTGGGTGTATCATGTACCAGGGCACATGTCCTGGACTGGGACCTGGAGGAGACGGAATCGACAGTTAGCGGGGCAGAATGTATATCAGGGCTAGAGAGGGGAGGGACTAAGTGTGGTGTTATCGATAGCCGTCTCTTAGTCAGTTCAATTTCAGTTGATACTGCCCCTATAGCCCGCTGAAGCATCTTGTCGATAGAGGTAGGCTGGTGGCTTGTTGGCGATTGCATGGTTAATGTTTGTTTTTTCCCTGTGCAGATGCGTCTCCCCATTTTGACTAGTTAGCGAGATAGTGGTCTGCCTTGTCGGTGGACTTAAGATGCAGAGAAAGGTCAGGTGTGGCTACAAGGTTACACACAGCACGGGGCTCCCATGTAGAAAGAAAGGAAGGGGAATAGCAAAAGTCACTGGCCTGGCTTAAAACAGAAAGTAGGACAATTGTGGTGAAAAAGCACCCACCTTAAAATTCCAACTTCGAGCATGGCTTCATGGGCTGGTGATCGTTTTCCACAGAGGGCTAAGGGGGGTGGCCCAGCCCAGCCTCTTTCGGGCTCTGATGGGCGCAGACGGGCCCGCCCTTGGCCCGGGCTTAGCCCGGGCACGCCCGCACGCGTACCGCGCTGCGGGAGCCCGCCGCTGCACTTATGCGCCTCCAGGTGCGGGATGACTGCGTGGGCGGTGCTGGGACCTGGAGTCCGCTGTGTAGACGGCCGTTCCCCTCAAGGCACTGAGATTACGGGCTTCCCGCGCTGCGGGAGCCCGCCACTGCACTTATGCGCCTCCGGGCGTGGGATGACTGCTTGGGCGGTGCTGGGACCTGGAGTCCACTGTGTGGATGGCCGTTCCCTTCACGGCAGTGCAATTACGGGCTTCCCGTGCTGCGGGAGCCTGCCGCTACTCTTATGTGCCTCCGGGCGCGGGATGACTGCGTGGGGGGTGCTGGGACCTGGAGTTCACTGTGTAGATGGCCGTTCCACTCACGGCACTGAGATTACGGGCGTCCCGCGCTGCGGGAGCCCGCTGCTGCACTTATGCGCCTCCGGGTGCGGGATGACTGCATGGGCGGTGCAGGGACCTGGAGTCCGCTGTGTAGACGGGCCGATCCCCTCACGGCACTGAGATTACGGGCTGCTATTCTACTAAAGGTCTGACTGTGGACAAATGTGTATCCTTACTAAAGCTAATGTAGAATACTAATTGTTTTCACACTAATAATTGCTATGTTAGCTATTATACTCCTTTTAGTTGGAATGAATTTTGCACCAGAGATGGAAACACTTAGATCTATACCTGCTTCTACAACTACTGCATGCACAATAGATGAGATGAAATTAAAGGCTTTATTTGTAGGTTATCCAATTGAAGAGTTTTCAACTAATGCTTATTCTAGATTAGTCCATGAATACACTCAAGCTTTAGATACTAAGGATTGTTGCGTTTGTGCACACTTACCTTCTTCAGCTGCAAAGGACGTGACATACTATCATATTCCATTGTCATTCGCAATTACATATAGTATTTTGCTTAGTTTATTTTGTAGTCAGGAACATTTTGAATATTATTTTTCCAATTATGACATGATTCTTTCTAAAGTTCCTCTTCAGAAAAGAATGAACCCTCATCCACAAGCAAAGGATATTCAGAAAGGAATGAACCCTCATTCACAAACAAAGGATGTGGCAATTGCATGGTATTTCTTTAGATCACCCAGTTATAGACATTGTTAAGGCATAAGAAAAGAACATAACATGTCTAATGAGACCATTAGAAAAGACATTCATATTAACATTGGAGGAAAGAAGAGCCCAAAGTTTCCATAGCAAAGATGTTTTAAGAAATGTTTGGAAGAAAGAAGAAGATGAACATAAAAAGAAAATGGTTGATCCAAAATTGAAATGAGACAGAAGACAAAAAGGAAAATAATGTGTTTACAAAAGAAGAAACCAGGTTAGAAAAAGACATATTGGGATTAGTCGTTGTAAACACACTTTTGAAGGGGGCGCTAGAGGGCGCACAAGCAAGATGGCCGCACTTGCGTGAGGTTCTTGCTGCCCGGGACCCATAATCGCCATTATCCTCCTCTGATGTAGCGCTAACACGATTAAAAACCACCACAGCGGGATCGGAACTCCTCCGCTGTCCACTGCAGTGGTACAGAACGTTCGAGCTGACTCAAACACCGAGCTACGGACCTGTGTCTGCGGCGCTGCTGCAGCCCTAAAATGGCAGTCACGTGCCCCCAGTAATGGCCGTCACTGCTCCCGCTGGGCCCGCTTCCACAACCTCCACCAGCACAACCCCGAACCTGAACACGGCCACGGCCGAGTGCGTGAAGACACTTTGCGACTCCCCCGGGAGCCCAGCCTCCTGAAATACTGAGCCTGCCTGCCCAGTGCGGCCCGGGGCCTGATGACACTATCGCTTGGCATCTGACGCTGTGGGTTGCGCCTCTTTCTACGGGAGCCCTCTTCCCGCAGCGGGAACAGCGAGCCCACCCGATGAGGGGGGTGCCCTTGAGGCCTGCGCGTCCCCAACTACCTCTGTTCCCGCTGGGCCTGCGCTCACAATTACCACCGGCATAACCCAAGCCTGAGCACGACCACAGACGAGCGCGAGAAGACACTCAGCGACTCCCCCGTGAGCCCGGCCGCCTGAAGTACGGAGCCTGCCTGCCCGGCGTGGCCCGGGGCCAGATGACACTGCCACCTGACCTCTGACGCTGTGGGCCGCGCCGTCTTCTACGAGAGCTCTCTTCCCGCTGCGGGAGCAGCGTGTCCATTCGGTGAGTGGAGGCTTCCTCTGACACTGCGCGGCCCCGGCCACCCCTCCATTTCGCTTTCCCCCCACTGCCTCCACAAGCGGTGCCGATCTGCACGCATCGCGAGCCTGCATCTCTCCAGAGGCCCTTGCATTTGGGACACAGAGACTGTCATCTGCTCGGGGGCGAGCCACGGGGCTCCGGCCCCCTCACCCTTGCTCCTGATGTATGCTTGAGGTCCGGCCCGCTGTAAATTATACCGGCCCCGGGAGATCTCCTCAACCCCTGCTAGGACCACTACACCCACCGCTGTGGACACCGCCAAAGAAAGGGCACAAGCAGCCACTGAAGCCTGAATTACGCTCCTGCCCTAAAAGCCACAACTTGGGAGCAGTGGGACTCCCTGTGGGCAACACAGTCCAGTGACACACACCTCACGGGCAAAGAGACAGCTACGCTATCATAAAAGCCCGCATTAACCCAACATACCATTGACCGCCATAACCGTCGCCTCTCTGGGCCCTCTCACTGCCTGCTCCGCCAGCTACCCTCCTCTTCCGCTACCTCCAGGATTTGTTAGGGGCATCCACCCCCCCCCCCAAATAACCGGCCCCAGCTACCTCCGCAGTCCACAGTGGCTTCTTTCCATCTGCCTTCTGTGCCTACTGTCGCCCTTATCGTACTGTCTGCCACTACCTACTCCGGGCGCCATCGCTCTTGTGTCTCTTGGATATTATTGTAGAGCTATCTCCTACCTTGCCACCCTGCCCTGACGCGGCCCACCAACTTCTGCCTGTGGCTGCTCTGAAACGAGGCGGCTGCCATCACCTCGCAGCGATGGGCCGAGCTCTAGCCCTTCAACACTCAGATCCCACTCTCTGGACGCCGGTGCGCTCAGTGGGCCCTCCAGCGCCGACGCCATGGGGAAGACGGATAGCAGACAACCCAAACTGACTTTTGATGCCCGCAAATCAACCAGAGCGCAGCAAGACGCTGACGAAGACATGCCTGATGCTCCCACCGCAGGCGCGCCCACATCCACAGGAGATCTGAAGGATCTCCTCCTCACAGTAAAATCCAGCCTCACTTCCATAGAGGCCAAGATGGACTCCATGAATGCCCGCCTTGATAACGTCACGCATAAGCTCGGCCAACACGAAGAGCGGATTAAAGAAACCGAGCAGCGCCTCTCTGAACTAGAAGACACCTCCTCCGCCAGCACAGAGAAGCTACTTAACATGGAGAGAGTCCTCAAAGTCATTGCAGCCAAGAATGAGGACCTCGAATCTCGTTCGCGTAGAAATAACCACCGCATCCTTGGAGTAGCAGAGTCCACCAATACCGGAAAAATGGAAGAGTATGTTGAGCGCCTACTTACTACGCTCTTTGGCAGAGAGGCCTTCTCCACGCTACTAGTGGTCGAATGAGCACACAGGTCGTTGGCCACCCGCCCTACCCCAGGAGCTCCTCCGCGGCCGATCATAGCAAGGATCTTAAACTACCGCGATCGTGATGTCGCCCTACGGTTGGTGAGAGAAAAGCAGCCGCTATCTTTTGAGGGCGGAACCATCACCATATTCCCGGACTTCACCATGGCCATCCAAGAAGCTCAAAAAAAGTTTCTGCCTGTCAAGAAGAAGCTTCAACAGGCAAACATCACATACGCCATGCTGTTCCCAGCTCGATTGAAAGTCACGTATCAGGATAAGCAACACTTCTTTACCCAACCTCAACTTGTTAATGACTTTCTGAAGTCCCTACCCAAGAGACCCTCTGGCCAAGCATCACCAGGTACTTCCCGCACCTCCACCACCGACCTAGCTGATGTAGAATAACTAAAGTTCCAATACTACCTTGTTAACCACCTACGGTGCCTGGCTGCCATCAGCGCAAACTTTATTCGCCCTCACCTGACTCCGCCCAACTGTAGAATCACTGCAATCCTCCCTTGCTTTGATCATGATCCGAGCGAAGATGATCCCACGTCACCACGATGAAACTTTGTGCCATCTGGGACAATATACTCGTTCCCGAGCACCCTCGTACCACCGACGAGGACCTGTGTCGCCCTTTAGCTAATACCCAACAGGACATCCATATCATGGTTTGGCACTCTGATGTTACAGAGTGTCGTTTCTGCTCCCCAGTTGGGAGCACTGTTTTGGGGTTTGCTGGGAGAGAAGGGGGGGTTATTCGTCATAGCAGATTTGGGCTGCTGATGTGGGAGGGGGGGACCGCAATCAGGACCCGCTGCATGCCACGACAGCAACAATCAGCTATCCCTATACAATTCCACCGTGAGATGCGCCTATGACATCCATCGCCCAAGACAAGCCACCCACCCGAGATGAACCCGCCTAGCCCCCCTAGCTACAATCTCCTGACATGGAATGTGCGCGGCCTAGGTAATCCCTGTAAGCGTAGACACATCTTAGCATATTTAGCCAGACATAATATCCATTGTGCCATGTTACAGGAAACCCACCTCAGTCCTGACCCCTCGCCCGCATTTGCAGCTCGCTGGGCAGCACACTGCAGCTTTTCCTCATACTCTACATATGCACGGGGCACTATAATATTGATTAGGCACACGCTCCCATATACCGCTATAGGCTCTTACACTGACCCATCGGGACAATACTGTATACTATGGGGAAGACTGGAGTCCCACTCCATCACTTTCGTCAGCTGCTATGGCCCCAATATAGATAACCCCGAATTTTTTCGTATCCTATGGGGGAAAATCTTAGCCATCGGCTCTGATCACACAGTCTGGGGAGGAGACTTTAATGCCACAGTAGACCCACTCATGGACAGGTCGCACCCTCAGCCCCACCACTACTCTCACACCCAGCTCTGCCTCCAAGAAATAATGGCAGATCACGGTTTGATAGATGCGTGGCGCTATCTACACCCTCTGGACAGGGAAGGCACCTGCTGCTCTACCGCACACTCCTCATGGTCCCGCATAGATGGGTGGCTCCTGTCGAGAGGTCTGACACCCTGGCTCACCCAAGCAACTCATCTGCCGCACACTTACTCTGACCACTCACCTGTCCTAATAACTCTCACCCCACTTGGTGTAGACTCCCCGTATAGGTCCTGGCGATTATCCACCCATGCGCTATTAGACCCCGTCTTTAAGGCCGAGCTGGAAGGTGAGATCGAAGACTTCTTCCCCCGCAACATACAATCAGTGCCTCAATACGCCACAGTTTGGGAAGCATTTAAAGTGACAATTCGCGGAGTCTGTATCGCCAAGGGAGGGGGAATTCTGCGAGATATACGGACTACACTCCGTAACTTAGGGAAAGATCTTAAGCACCTAGACGCCCAAAAGCAGCGAGCGCCCTCCCCAGCCTTGCAGGCTAAAATTAGAGACAAGATCACTGAGTATCAGGAAACCGCGGAGCGGGAATGAAAATTCAGAGGGAAATATTTTCGGGCCCGACAATATGGTGAAGGGGAGCGCCCAGGGAAAACCCTTGCAGCGTTAACCCGACCCCCTAGATTTTCAAACACAATACTTGAGATACTAGATGACGACGGCCACACACATAGAAGCACCCCCGACATCCTAGCCGTTTTTCACAAATTCTATAGTACACTATACAAGTCCCATAGAACGCAGTTGACAGAGTTCGCGCCCTTCTTTGACGATACGGCAATAGGCTGGCTCAGAGACAACCAACGGGAGTTTCTACTGGCGGACTTCGAGGATGACGAAATCAGAGCTGCGATTATGCAATTACAATCGGGCCGCGCCCCTGGCCCTGATGGGCTAACTGCCAAATTTTACAAAACATTCAGCTCTGTCCTCATCCCCATTCTCCGTCAGGTCTATGAGGAGGCCAGAGAGGCCGGGACCCTTCCCCAGACAATGCGCGAAGCGCTGATTATTTCCCTCCAAAAACCAGGTAAAAAAGCGGACCAATGTGACTCATACAGGCCACTTTCCCTCATTAACATGGATGCCAAAATTCTTGCCAAGATCATAGCAAATCGTATCAGCCCCCTGATGACCGCCCTGGTGTTACGGGACCAGTCGGGGTTCGTCCCCGGCCAGGGAACATCGCACAACCTCCGGACCCTATTCACTGTCCTTCAGGACATCGACCCCACGGAAATTGCGGTGGCCGTCTTCTTGGATGCGACCAAAGCATTTGATTCCCTGGAATGGGATTACCTGGCCTTTGTCCTACGACGGATGGGTTTTCCCACACCTTTCTTGGCATGGATTCAACTCCTATATACTAACCTACAAGCTAGCATCCTCATCATTGGCACCCGGTCTTTGGCCTTCAATATCGCGAGGGGAACAAGGCAGGGATGCCCTTTGTCGCCCATCCTCTTCGCTCTTGCTATAGAGCCTCTAGCAGCAAAACTGCGCCAGCACCATCGGGACTTTGCCCTCATTTATCCCGAACGGCAACTCCTAATCTCCTTATACGCAGATGATCTCACCCTATATCTTCCCAACCCAGAAGACAGTCTAAACCCGATCCTCCGCGTCCTCATTCACTTTGGGAGATTATCCGGCATCAACATAAATTGGGGCAAATCCCAAATATATCCTCTCACCACTAATACCACGCGCTTTGATCCGGATTTCCCCCTCGCATGGTGTGCAGACACGGTCACATACTTAGGCATTGCAATTACAAGAGACAAAGACGAATTGCTGAGAGCCAACTACGGGTGGTTCTTGACCTCCTTACGGATAAAATCACTCGTTGGATTGCCATGCCGCTCTCTATGGCAGGTAGAACGTCACTCATAAAGATGGTGATCCTTCCAAAACTATTGTACCTCTTCCTTAACATTCCATATGCCCCCAGTACGTATTTCTTTACAACCCTGAAATCCCAACTCATCTGTCTTGCCTGGGGAGGGAAACAACCTAGACTTAAATGGGACACTCTCACCCGCCCCTTTGCTGCTGGAGGGTTCGAAATCCCAGACATGAAGTTATACTTCAGCTGCGCACAAGCCCACTATGCTGCATACTGGAAGAACCCCCCGCCCTACATGCCCCATCTGGCAGTGGAGGATGGATACATGACCCCCACCCCCTGCTCGGCCTATCTTAGTGCACCTCCTACCTCTACTCGCACTGCTTTGACCATGGTCGACTGTACGAACAAAGCCTGGAAAGATCTAGCCCGCCGACTTCGACTTGACATATTATACTCCCCGCTGCTCCCTCTCGCAGATAGACTAGACCTCCCCGTTACACAAGAAGGAGGGTGCAGGCAAATGCTCCGAATGTTCTCAGCTCCGACCTGGGGCGACCTATACAAAAATGGCCAATTTTGCACCTGTGAGGAGTTTTTCGGAGGCAGTACACCTACACCTCTGGAACTTTTTTTGTATATTAGATTATGACAAGATGTCAAATCTCTCACCCCCGACTTCCCGCACGAGCCCCCTACTATGGGCCCACTGCATTCCTTGTTGCAGAAAGACACCCCCACTCATGTGGTCTCTATGTTATACCGTACCACCCAGATGGACTGCCTGCATGCCGCCCCTGCTGCGCGGGCGCACTGGGAGGAAGAGCTGGATGTCCCCTTAACAGATGACCACTGGACCTACTGCTGTCAGCAGACTGGGAAAATATCCGCTAGTAGCAAACTGAGAATCATCCACTACAAATACTTACACCGACTATATTATACACCTGTGAAACTTATGCGCTTCCATCTGAGAGACACAGACCGCTGCGACAGATGTGGGGTGGAGGGTGCGGACTTTTCACACCTGGCCTGGGGCTGTGCCCCTGTTCGACACTACTGGGCAAAAGTACTAGAAGCGCTTGATCAGATGACCGGGCTGCGCATTCCTGACACCCCGCTAATCCTATTATTAGGTTACACTAAAGAGCTGGATATCCGCTATAGGAGGTATATATCATTAGCTCTCCTGCTGGCCAAATGCAGAGTGGCATGTAGGTGGGGAAGAGGGAGGGCGCCCAAATTTAAAGAATGGCTGCAAGATCTTACATTTTGCCAAGAACAACTGAACACATACGCTGAACTGTTACCACCTTCGTCTCGTCCACGAGATATCTGGAGTCCCTTACGACAGTACCTACTGGCACAAGCAGAAGCTACTGAAGCAGCGGTTACTGAGACTGGTAGTAACTGACCGCGAATCCCCATGGGAGGGTGCACAAAGATTCTGGGCTCCCCAAGTTCACAAGGGCACTATACTGTTTTTATTTGTCACAGCTGGGCACTCATAATGTAAAAGGTAGCATCTTGTTATGCATTGAATAACTTTCTGTAAATGTGACACAGTGTTTTTTCTTCTATTACTCGCTGTCATGTGGTGGTTCCTCACATGGTGTGTATCTCTTTGTTCATGAAAATCAATAAAAATAAAATTTAAAAAAAAAAACACACACTTTTGAAGTTTTGGGAGGAAGGAGAAGAAGCAGTTATTCACGGAGTTTATTTTGTGTGTGGACAAGATGCTTATTTTCAGTTGACAGCTGATTGCGAGGGTGTTTGCTATTTAGCTTTGCTATTTCCTAAGATGTATCATGTAAATAGTATAGATGCTTTAACATAGACACCACCCCATAGACACCCACGTAGTACTAATGATGGGACATATGTAGTGGGAGATAACTTTGAAGCAATCATACCACCTGTAGGAATAGTTTTAAATGAGAAAATTAGAAAGGTATCAACAGTAGTAGATAAATTAGCAACAAGTACATCTTGTGCTTTACGAGCAGTTAATATTGAATAGTTAAATGCAAAGTTTGCATTAGGTAACCATATTTAAATGTTGTAGGCCTGCACTTAAATATGGTGATGAATTAAGTTAGGTTAACTGTCAATTCCATGTTAAATAGAAAATAATGCATTAACACTGAAAAGCCTGTTTTTCACATTGAATGGTTGTGTGTGCAATGTTTTACTTCTCTTTTGGCAGATGTTTCAATTTCAGAAACCTACTGTTAGCTAGTGAATAGATACTTGTTTTGTATTAGACAACTGATATTAAGGTTCGCACTGGGAGGAGATGAAATGTAAGGAAGAATGATTCATGAGAAGATCTTTTTGAACCACAAGAAAACAACATTGTAACTTTCCAAGGACTGATGTCTGAAAGACTATTATACTCCAATGAGGAAATGGGGAGTTTACTTACTCCCAGGAATTGCTGATATTCCATTGGTGAACGAAGAAGACGAAAAACATAATGTTGCAACATAGAACTTGTGTGTTTATATTAGTGTATGTTCTTAGAGTAACTAGCAGATCCCAGATAACTAGATTCCGGATTCCTTTCCTGACCCTCTGACTAGAGACTCGCCTTTGAGTTTCTGATGCGTTCTCTTCATGAGAGGCTACTTTACCTAAATTTTACTGAGCTGTCTTCTGATATCTTTGAGCTGAGAATATTTTCCAGCTTATATGAAAAGGCTTTATGTTTGCACATTGCCTCTCATTCTCTCTCATTAGAACTCTTCATTGGGTTCCTGAACTGACACCTTTTCTCTCATTATACCAGTTCATTTAGAATAGGGAGTTTCCTTTTGGAACACGCTTGTTGTATTATTACTATACTGACTTTGATTTTAATGAATAGTTTGTTGTATTTTATAATCAAATATCGGTTGATGGACTATATTAACTTTTAATGATGAAATCTAAAGATGAATGCTTTTGAATAAATATATGAAAGACTAAAAGATTTGAAAATAAAACCCTTTAACTCACACTAACTCTCTTTATTGACTGAATTTAAACACTTTAATGATTTTTTTTAATTATGTAGGTGAATGCTTCTCATTTCTCTTCCTCGAGGAGTTAACCAGCATGAATGTGATGATGAAACCTAGTAACAGGTATGTGGATTGAACCTTCCTTGCTTATTATTTTAATTTGTCTGCACCCTAGTTTATCCCTCAGAGTCATGTATGGGCCAAGAGGTCAATTACTTAACCTTTCGACTCTGCAGAGGTGATAGACTGGGAGCTGTTGGCTATTTACCATGTTTGTATTCATATTTTGACATCTAATTTGACACTTGTTTTGTAAAATGATCCAAGGATGGGAGCAGGCCCATTCCAGTGTTAAAAAATTCAGAAGACTTATTTGCTTGGTTCCGCTATGCCTATAAGGGCTACAGAAGTAGTGTTCAATGTAGGGATGAACGGGATATAATCATGAAATGCTTTACCATATTTTCTTATTTGGGTGTTGAATGTGATGCCACATTGTCTTGGTCAGACATGTGGAGAAACATAGACCATATTAGCTACAACTAGGATATCGCCGTTTTTGTTCTCTAGTGCCTAGAACTTCATTAGTTTATTTATTCTTTTATTTTCCAAGAGGAATATTCCTTGCACTACATTTGTGATATTGTTAACCTCACAGTGCTGGCATTTTTTAGTTTTCATTTGGAAAATCACAAATGCAGCCTTAAACCAATCCTTTATTAAAGATGCCTGTATGTGAGAGGGCCGTCTTACAAATTCTCGATGTATCTCAAGAAACCTTTCTGCAAGGTTTGGCCCTTACGTTTTATCCTGGGGTTCGCTGGCAAAACTGATTAGATGTAGATTCGTGAGACCCATAACACGCTGATCTAAGCTATAGGTAAACCAAGGAAATGCAAATATTTTCAGCCAAAATTTCATGTGTCCTTAAGATGTACTGATGTTTTTTCAAACCATATTTGCCTTTGGTTGAGCATACTTATCTGAGAAATCTGTTGACACCTTTTAGACTGGACCACCTACCACTCCATGGTAGCAGAGTTACATGGGACAATGCACCTATCGATGTCTCTTCCAGTGTTGTACTGGCCTTTCAGGCATTGGCCAGCTTGAAAGCTCCAGTGTGTGGGCCACATGTTTGGTGTTCTCGTCCTAAAAACCATCCCACACACCTGTCCTTTCAAACTAGCCAGTCTGCATAAAAGGCCAGTCCAACACTTGTCTCTTTCACTCCGGTAATAATCATTTTGGACGCTGCCTCTCATTTTATGATCTTTTTACAATTCAACCTTGGTCCAGCAATAAAAACGATTGTCTACCCAAACTGCTAAGCCATGTCTCCTCTAAGTGAGAATACAAGCAACCACACTGATCTTTTCGCCTTGTTAAACCTCATCAGTGATAAAGGGAGACTCCATGGAACAGCAGGCTTCAAATCATGCCACACACATTCACGTTACAT
Organism: Calotriton arnoldi; assembly: GCA_963921515.1. Classification (NCBI taxonomy): domain Eukaryota; kingdom Metazoa; phylum Chordata; class Amphibia; order Caudata; family Salamandridae; genus Calotriton; species Calotriton arnoldi. The sequence continues at coordinate 27,135 of CAWUFW010015905.1, forward strand.
GTCACTAGTCCTTGAATGTAATGGCACAGAAATATTACTTCTGTGCTCTCTGTCAGGGGACAATAAGCTTCCACAAAGTTTTCAAACAGGATGTCCTAATAATATTTTTGTCAGCAGTGTTTGTTTTGAGTTGCCAGTGAAGTTTTCCTGCTATGAGTGTCAAGGGTGCGTTTTCTCCCGTTTTCGTGGTTCATGGGAAGTTTTTGTTAATATAGGGGGCCCTTTATCCTTCCGATGATTTTCCACCTTCTGCCTGAAGGCAATGCTGGGGTCAAAATACTCGAGGAGGTGAGAGACTGAGTGTAGTTAGGTGTTTCATTATTTATTTTTATTTTTTTCAATTTGAAAACCTTTAGACTTGATCTTCAAAAAAGGGTTTCTGGGAATGGCTGAGACTATTTCGTTGTATTTTGCGAACTTCACTATTTTCCCATCTCAGACTGCTAATCTTTTGGGTGTATGTTTTTCTGCTCTTGGTCTGGACCTATGTTGGGCACCTGACAGGGACGTATGCGTCAGGCTGCACAAGAATGAGGGCAAGAAACTTCCTCTACTGATTTCCTTACAATTCATCAGTGCCTGCAATGAAACTTCAGCTTTCTCCATTGCTTCATGGGAAGACTGAATTGTTCCTGGATCCCTGGGAAATCTGGACAAGAAGAGTCAATATAGTGCATCTATTGAACATTGTTTTATATAAGGAAACCTTTGCCAGGAATGGTTTAGCAGCAGAGACAACTCAGGATTAGAATTGAGTCGAGTGCACATTATGCCACTCTGGGTACATAGTTGTTTAGATATGGTCATTGAAAATATAGACAGAGAGCACTTCTTGTTTCGGCTCAGTGGGTGTTCAAGTTGTCTGAACGATAAAAAGGCTGTTTGTGGTTTATATTTTTGAATTTTGAACCTTTGCGTGTTTTTATGTTGCAAAGCCCAATAGGTTATTTGCTTGTGTATTAGCAGTTGAACTAAAGTACAAAAATGTAAGCCTCTCTGGTGGTACAAGCAGCAAGTATCTGTCCAACAGATCACCTGGTTGCTTTCAGCCTGCTGCCTGAGAGTGCCAGCATTTCCAGGCAGAGTCATGTGCCGGAGTGGTCACGGTGCAGACAGCGGCTTCAACTTTAGACTCCGCCTCTGAAAGAATCTCCTCAACAACAAGCTCACAAGCTAGCAATCTGTCTTCAATCACTAACCTGTCTTCCACTGTCAACAGAAAGAACCACGGGGCATATTAGCAAGACCCACGTTAAAATTATCGCCGTTTTAGCGGCAGGAAACTGCCGCTAAAACGGCGATAATGGGCTTGCTAATATGCGTTATGGAATTCAATAGAAGCCCAGGTTAGATGTCCTGCACATCTAACCTGGGCTTCTATTGGAATTCCATAACGCATATTAGCAAGCCCATTATCGCCGTTTTAGCGGCAGTTTCCTGCCGCTAAAACGGCGATAATTTTAACGTGGGTCTTGCTAATATGCCCCCAGATTTTAAATGTCTCTCCAGGATAATGCAAGCCCAGCGACCTTCTGTACCGGTAGTTTACTTCCAACTACCACCTTGCTTCCAACTGCCTCAGTACTTGCAATACTCAGACTGCCTTTTGCATAGAAACATTTGGTAGAAACTGGGCGGCAGCTACTCCAGGTAAGACTTCGGCCAAGTGGCAGAAGGGTGCTGGAGAGAACAGAGCTGCAGACTAATGGGTCAGTAGATGAGTTGTTGAAATAGATAGAGACATTACGCGAACGTAGTGTCCGGCACAGTGGAAGAATAAGGGCTTGATTATGACTGTGGAGTCTCTGCACATAAAAACCATTTGGACTGTCCTATCTTTTTATGTGCGGAGGGTCCACAATTGTAAAGATACTACTGATAAAATACCTTTGTGAATTGCAAACAATCATAAACTTACACAAAAAGTGTAAGTTTACCTTTGTGATTCAGGCCCTGATTCTGTGTGGGGTGAAGTGCCTAATTGATATTGAGCATTAGGCCTGATGAGTTTGACTGACTTAGATTTTCAGGGACAAAGAAGATATATATTCAGAGGTGGTTGGATGAGCTCCTTAACTGGTCAGCCATGTTGTGACTTTCACCATCCTGTTCCCTCCTCTCCTTCCCTCTCATCAATTTATCCGTATTGCATCTCGACTGCTGATCTTCCCCTTAACCCAATATCAGTGGTGGCCCGTTCAGGTAACCATGGTGGGGCGGTGAGGCGGAGCGGGGTCGGGGAGTGCAAGGTAAGTGGTTTTTATTTATTTATTTATTTTATAGTCCCTATTCCGTCAAATGTCACTTTACCCCCCCACCCCTGCCTCACCACTCTTACCTGAACGGGCCCCCACTGCCCAATATCATGTCTACAGCTCCTCCCATGTTTATTATGGATTGTTATAGCAGAAAGTGGAATTTTGCTGACTAGAATGTTGCATAGGGTTCTGACACAGTTGGAAGGGACTGCCGTCAGATGAAGGGCTCTGTGATGTGGCTGGCATTTTGTGCATGGCCTATGCCTGAGTAAATCTGAGATGTTATGTACTTCTCCGTGCCGAGCATCTGTACACCCAACCTACTCTATATTGTATCCCAACCTCTCTGTTGTCTTTTGTTCTCACACTTTACAGCTACATTTGGGGGGATATTCTCAACAATCGGCGAAAACTATCGCTAACCTCAGTTAGCGTGCGTTTTCTTATCGCCGTGTACCGCGTGAAATTCTCGCTGTGTTAGCGGCGTATTCACAACACACCGCTAACTGATAGTTTCAGGGAACGGCGGTGAAAACTGCTGCTAACATCAGCATGAAGGCGATAGGAAATCCGGCGTTAGCGGGCGAAAAGTACCGATAGGCCCATTAGCGACAAAAAAACACACGTTAGCCAGCCCAATGTGAGTTTTTTTTGTCTCTAATGCAAAAAATAGCCTATCAGTCAACATCCAATAGAAAATAGGTATAAAAACCATAAAAATGCAGAATGGAGCAGCCTGGGCCAAGTGCAGCACACATCAACAACCCCTGCAAGCCACCCAAAATCCAGGATGACCAGGATGAGAGCCAGGATGCCTCGCTGGACCTGCGTCTGGAGCCTGGATGCCTCGCTGGACCTGCGTCTGGAGCCTAGATGCCTCGCTGGACCTGCGTCTGGAGCCTGGATGCCTCTCTGGGCCTGCGTCTGGAGCCTGGATGCCTCGCTGGACCTGCGTCTGGAGCCTGGAGTGGGATGCAGGGGAGCTGTGGAGTCGATGAGCCGTGGCGGTAGACATTGAGGCGCAACGATCGCCCGTACCTGGTGGTGAAGTCTGGCAGGTCGCATTCAGACACGTTGCTGACCTGTGTGAGAAGACCGCCTTGCGCACATTGGAGCTGTCAATAGTAGAGGCGCTCCTGTGCCCCAACGTAGGGAGGTCTGCATCGCATACTACGATCCACCACTGCACCGGGGTGCATGGAGGGGATTACCAACGGTGGGTGCCGCCTCTCCGCTTCACAGGCCAAATGATGTTGGGCTGGCCGGACGCTGTGGAGGGTGAGGCCCCTGAGCTGCGCAGAACTTGTGTGGCGTAAGCGCTGCAACTTCATGCCTAAGGGGGCCCTGCTGCATCAACTGCATCGGGAGGTCCACCAGCGGACTTGGCGGTGACTGCTGTACCCAGGCTTGTGAAATCCCTCCTGGCTGAGGCTCCTGCTGGCTGAGTCACATATTTGGAGAGAGTACAGCGGATTGCGCCACTGTGTTAATGTCCAGGTAAGGAGAAGGTGGGACGCGTAGCGCAGGACGCCTGGGGGTTGAGTCCCCCAGGCCTAGCACACATAGATGACGCACCCCAGTGTCGGCTCATCCACTATGGCGGAAGAGCGTTGCCCCACTGCTTTCAAGCAGTGCAGAGGAGGAACAATCATCACATGATGATAACTTACTGATGTAACCGTGCTATGTTTCCCTTGCGGGTGGGAGGGTGGGTAGGACTGCTCCAAGCACGGGGCAAGGCATGGGCGGATTGGCATGCCCACTCAAGTGCACAATGACTGTTTGGTCGGCCCACTCAGGCCGCCCAAAGCAGTCATGCGCACTTCCCTGTTCATAATGCAGCCTGCATTACAGCCTGCATGGAGAACATGCCCACTCCTCCAGCCCCTGGCTGCATGCCTTGTCCCGTTGTCAATTACCAATCGCAGTGTTGTGATTGGCTCAGGGGAGGGAGCCTGGCTGCCTACTTCCTGTTCCTGGAAGCAGACGCAGGAGAGCAGGAGCAATGAAGACACGGGACCAGGCTTCGAGGTAAGACTTCCCTTATCAAAATTTTTACAACACCCGCTCACACACACATCCGGCGTCCACGCCCCGTCCAGTGTTCATTCCAGCGTTTACCACCTCACAGCTGTCCAGTCCCCCTCCAGCACTTCTCAACGGTGGTCGCTGTGCACCCATGCACAGCGGGCGTACCACCCGTGTGCCAAAGGCACATACATGGTTGCGACGCATGCCATAACATCGCATTCCATTCCCATGCTTACTAATACTAGGCACATTGCAACAGTAGAGTAGGTGTTGCATAGCGGAGACATCAATATACTATTACCACATCAGTGAGTGCAACCCAAAACTTACCTTTGCACCCCAAACCCAACCGTGAACCCTGGAATTTTTTTTGAGCCCCCATAACACACCAAAAATTCTAATTTGACCCAAATGCACACCCAAATTCCTCATTTTACCCCAAAACACACCCCAAATTCCATATTTTACCCCAAAACACACCCCAAATTCCATATTTTACCCCAAAACACACCCCAGATTCCATATTATACATCCGAAACCCATACCCACCCGAAAAACTTTAAATTACCCCATTACTGACCTCACAATGCGTTGTAATCAAATGCGATGTAAAGGCACCTGCGTTGTCGGAGTTGCGTTGTTGACGATGTACTGCCTGCGTTGGAATGGTCACCTCCCGTGCCAAAGGCAACCCATGGGCTACGCCGTTTGCGTCCGTCTGCCCCTGGACCGCGCTCTGCACCAAGGAGCCTTCCTCTTGGACACTCCACCGCTACGACGCCAGCAGCCTATTCGCCATCAACCCTGGACGCCACCTCGCCTGCCAGGACCAACCTCTGCTCCGGACCGGACATCGCCATCACTGACGGCTGCAGTTTCACCCGCAAGGAGCACCCCGACCGTCAAGGAGGAGGCCTTGCCATCACCTACAGAAGCACACTCCGACTGACCACGCACTCTAATGACCCAAGGGTGACCATGGACCACCTCAAATCCCAGATCCGGACCAAGACCAAGCACATCCTCTGCGGCACCCTCATGTGCAGGCCCCCCGGGCCATGGCCCCCCATTCTCCAAAACCATTGTAGACCTCATTGCACCCCGGGTCTCCCATCCACCTACGACATCCTACTGGTGAACTCAAGTTCCACCTGGACAACCCCAGTGACCAGGACACCACCCCCTCCTGGGGAAGGTCCCCTACATCAGACGCAAGCAGCAAGTCACCGCAACATGCCACATAGCAGGACACGGTCAAGCACGTCACCTCCGCCAGCGGGAACTTCTACTGCAGCCACGACCCGGACTCTCCTGGACCGACCATCATTGTTAACATCACGTCTTCACCTTGCCCACCCAACGCCACCGCCATCATCGCACCCCCTTGCAGCTGGATCAAGGCCACCGAAGAACGTCTCGTCAACTGCCTCCGCACCAACACTCCACCAATGCTTCCAAACAATGACACCGCAGCGCACAACCGCCACAGATGGATCTCCAACAACGCTGACATTCAGGCACCCCCGCATGAACTGCACTGCGTCAGTACCTTCCGCCTGCATGATGGCAGGCGTGAGGGTGACGCAGTGCCACAGGGATAGGCTAGCCCCATGCATTGATGGAGTTGCGTCATGGTTGTGACACAACTGCAGCAATGCGTTACTTTAGCGCAGACAGATACGTCAGGATTCCTGACGTATCTGTCATTACTTGCTTCATGGAGTGCTGTCCAGTGAATACAACGCATCCATGCTGTCGCAAGAAGGCCATTGTGAGAAGTGTTGCAACGCTGTCTTGTCGCAGCACTGCAACAATTTTCATGACTGGGCCCAGGAATGCGCACTATCTTATTGATGGTGCGCATTCCCGTGCTGTAGTTTTGTCGCAGGGCAGCGCTGCTACATTGCTTGCAGCGCTGTCCAGCACCAAAACCTGCTGAAATGTGGCCCCAAGTGTTATCCCCATTTTTAAGACCAGCTATTTTCTGGTCTTAAGTTCCAGCAGTTAACGGGCCTTAACGGCTGTTTTTTTATCGATTCGCCGGTGCGGGCAATCGTTGAGAATATCGCGAAGTGGGGTTAGCGTGCGTTTTAACATGGGAACGCCTACATTGCATATGATTAGCGTTAGTTGTCGCTAACATCGTTGGCGATGTTAATAGCGGCCGCTAAAGCCAGAAAGCTGTCGCTAACAGCTGTTAGCGACAGCTTGAGAATAGAGCGATAAAAATATCGCCGCATTAGCAGCGGAAAAGTGCCGCTAGCGCGGCGATAACTGCTTGAGAATATGCCCCTTGGTCTTCACAGTTAACATGCAGACATACATGCCTACTTTCCTATGTATATCTGCTGTGATGTTTTCTTGATCTCACCAGTCCTGTCATCACAAGTGCATTATTATAGTTTGCTGCCTACCTGACAATGTTTTGTAGTTGATTTCCAGCTTAGAGCATATAAGTCTACCTTATCAGCTGGTATTCTCATTTCCCTATATATCCCGTGTGCTTTGTGAATTATATGTTAATCTTAATGTCTGTTCTTTACTGCTGGACCTGGCAGCAAAGAGAATAATGCGTATAATATTCCCTCCGATCTACACTTTCCATCACATCAGTCAGGATTTCTGGATTTGGCTGCATGTCTGACTTTAACATTAAGTTGTCGTTAGCAAGCTTGCCCACTGCGATGCTATCTGTGTGTGGCCTGAGCCTCCCTTCGTCGCCATTAACGATGTGCATTGCGTCTCTGAATTTAGAGATGAAGAGTCAATTTACATGCAGAAGGGAAGAGATTACATCAAGCCGCGCGACTGTACAGGAAGCCGAATTAATATGTTGTTAAAAGAGAAAAAAGTGTATAAAGAGGCATGTAGAGGCATCCTTTGTTATCGGCTGAGACTTTAGTTAAATGTAGTGCTTTGTATGCGGATTCACCAGTATGAGACGAAATGACCAAACCGCTGTCACTGTGGCAAGATAAATTACCGCAGCCAGTGCTTAATGCAAACCTCTTATTATTTTATGAAGCTGTTGGGGTCAGGGCTGCTGCAGCAGCCGAGTCTATTGGTCCACAGTAGAAACATTCTCAGTGAAATAATAAAAAAAACCTATGTAGAACATTGAGGGGCATATGTACAAGCCCCATTCGCCACGGGAATGTCACTTTTCGTGACATTTCTGTGGCGATAGCGGCCTCGCCTTATTTACAAGGCAGCGTTACGCTGCCTTGTAAATAATGCCCCCATTCACGCTAGTCTTAGCGTGAAATGGGTGGGCAGTGGGTGTTGCAGTGGGCGTTCCACCGCAACACCCATTGATTTTAACGCTGCTCCCTATTTTCAAGGGTGGCGTAAATAGGAGGCAGCGCCAAAATTAAGACCAGGGAAAACCTGGTCTTAACTTAGCGAAACGAGGAGAAATGCTTTATTTCTCCTCGTTTTGCTTTTTCCTTGTGTGCTGCCTTGTGCAGCACACATGGAACAAGCAAAACGCTTTGGATTGTTTATGTGTAGGAAGGTGACCCTTCCTCAACATAAACAATCCTTTAAAAAAATGACATTTTGTAACTTCCATGTGTGCTGCATTAAGCAGCACACATAAAAGTGTCAAAATGCCATTTCAGAATTGTTTATGTGCAGGAAGGGACACCTTCCTACACATAAACAATCCTCCCCTGCACGCAGACACCCTTGCACTATGGTGCAAGGGTGCCTGCGTTAGCGCTACACTGCTAAGTGTAGCGCCAGCGCAGGAGGAACGCAAGGCTGCACCATATCCTTGTAAATATGGTGCAGCCTTGCGTTTCTGAAGTGAGGCGTTAGGCTATGGCGGCTAACGCCTCACTCCGCCACTTCCTTGTACATATGCCCCTGAGTTCATTAAAATGTATTGTATTGTCATTGCATTTGTGTAGTATTACTACCACCGACAAGACGTTGTAGCACTTTATGGCAGGTAGCATGCAAGTCCGTAACCCAAAGTTGGTGGTTAACCCAGTGGTTAGTAGGTATTGTTGTAAGTTTGTTGGTTAGGGGGATGGTCTTGTGCTCTGAAGTAACTGAAGCATTCCCTCCAGTTTGGAGTGGTGGATTACGGTAATAGGAATTGGGTGTGAATATTAGAGTGCGTTTATACAAGTGGAAAAAATGGGATAAGCTAAGAGAGTGAATGAGGTTAGATAGGATGAGATTGCTGGGAGAGCTTACATAGATGATTTGAGATTTAACAGAGTTGGATGAGTAAATATGCTAGAAACGGTTCGGGGTTGCCGGAATGGTTACTCAGAAAGAGAGTTTATGACTTGTAAGGATGGGTATGGTTAATTTACTGAATATAGTAGATAGTAAGGCAGCATGCATTTGATAATAATAATAATAATAGGGTATGTTCAGTGGTACTTAGGCGGGCAGAAGATGCAGGGTAAAGAGAGTATTACCTCCTTGTCCATCTTCCCGTCCAATTCCTTATACATGAGCAGTTCACCTGCTCCACAGAATCTATCACCTAGCTGAGGTCATAATACTTACCCCAATATGGCGCCGCCTACCCATCATGCATAAAGGGGGAAGCACTTTACCAAGACAGCCTGTTCTTTTCATTCTGCTCTGCAGAACTATGTCTAGTGAGGTCAGGGTAAGTCTTGATCATGCGTTCTTTTTAATATGTACTTTGTTTTTCCTTACTGGACTTGCTTGAGCAGTCTTTTCATTTAGGGGGGCGCACCGCCCTGCGCCTCGGGCGTTGGTCCTGGTTTTGGGCTGTGGCCTGAGTGTTCTTTCGCCCTTGGTTTCCCCGCAGGTGGCTTCGCTTTGGAGGGGCGCCACTTCCTGCGGATTCCAGCAGCTCCTTTGATGGGTATAGGGTGCTTTGCCTCAGGAGAGCAGCTGCAAGTTTGGGGCAGGTTTTGTTGATCATAGGTGCTTCCTGCTTGTCGGCGGCTCCCGCTTGGTCTTGGGAGTCACAGGGTTGGTTCACTTTGATAGGGGAACGATGCAGGAGGTGTCTGTGTTTGGTTTTGTGCAATGGAGTCTGCCTCTTATAGCATTGCGGGGATGCCTGCTATGAATGTGTTACGCCGCTTGACTAATAAGGCTGTTGAATCTGCATTTAGGGCCAGGGAGCCGGCCATAGAAGTGAATCATTTTTAGTGACTTGTTTTTATGGACTGCTGTAGCATCCGTGTGTTCTATATATTTTATTTTTTTGTCTTTCCCACCGCTTCTAGGCTGTGCGATTGGGAGCAGTGGTATTTTTTTTTGCATTTTCTGGCCTACTCTAGCGGCTGGATGGTCGTGCTTCTCTCACCTCTGCTCCTACGCTGAGCGATTAAATGCAGCCAGTGCTGATTCTTTTTTGTATTGTATCCGCCTATCATAGCATGTGTGGGGCACACATTCACCTGTGGGCGTCTTGGCGCTGGGCGACGGATGTTTAGGGTTGCCCAACTTGTCACCCTCGGGCAGATGTGGGGCTGGGTGGATCTGCCGGGCTTTGGTCCGGTGGCCGTAGGGTCAAGCACAGGCCTCTGTGGTGGACGCATGGCTCCATTGAAGCACCAGAGCAGGCCTTTCCTGCGCTGGGGGTGACGGTGGATGCTACTGGTTTCTCTTTGTTTACCGCCGCTCCTGTGCTGGAACTTCGGAAATGGCGGGTGCTTTTGTCAGCATTCTCAAGGGCCTGCTCTAGCGGCCACTGTTAAGGCGTGCCACCACTCCCACGCTGACCGCCTGAGTGCGGTGACAGGGATTCCCTGAATGCGCAGCCTGCAAAGGCAGCCCGGGGTATTCCTTTTGCTCTGTGTGCATGGCCGGGTGGTTGCTAGGCGCTGATGGGAGGTTTTTTCAGTTCTCCAGGTCATTTGTGTCTGTTGCTTGGCAGCAGTGGATGCAGCATATCGGTAATGTTTAGTAGATTACAGACATGAAGGGTGAGCGTTCTAGCAAACAAAGGCATTCTTCTGATTCTGGCTCACTAGTGGTTTGTTGGGATATCGCGTTGTCTCCCCTGCCTTTTGATTGGGGTGGAACTGTTTGGTCTTCAACTATTGGAGTTGTTAAACAGGCTGTGGGGGACCGTCTGCTCCTGACGCCATTGAGATCTGCTGCAAGTGGTTAGGGGCGTGTTTTCAGGCAGGCGTTTAGAAATTCCTCGTTGGCTGGGACGGACACGCTCTGCCCTTTTCGTGGGAGGGCAAGTGGCCATGGCACTCCCGCTTCTGATCTGTCTAGACTATGGCCAGCAAGCGCCCCCCTTGCCAGTTCCACTCCGGAACCATGTTTATCATTGAGTGGGAGGCCTGAGCAGTGCAATCTACTCCTTTTGGTTGGGAGTCGTCACCAATGCCTGGGGTTTTTTGTGTGGTGGGAAAAGCTGTTCTTTCAACCTCTCTTCCCAGTCTCCAGGTCTTTATTTGTTCTGACCCCGACTCCTCAGAATGCACTGAAGTTCCAGGGGCAATGGAGGGGTTTTCATGCTTCTCTTGGAGGATGCCATCTTTCCAGGCCCAGATTCAGAGATTGGCTAGGGATGTTGTTCTCTGTTGTTACTGGTCCTGTAGACATCTGGGTTTTTTCTGCCAGTCTTGGATCACTGGTCAATGTATTCCTATGTACCCTACTGAAGATTCCAGAAGAGGGTATGCTGAAGATCTTACCGCCTTTACTTTTGGGTAATATCTGGCTTCCTTGGTGCTTTTTGAAGGCCTTTTCCGTATCCCAATTCCTCCTTTTTCACAGGTGTTTTGGTTTTTTTTTTGCCTTGGGGCAGCATTTCACTTCAGTGTTCTTCCCTTTGGCCTTGCTTCTGCCCCTAGGGTTTTCACTATGTCCTTGGTGCCTCTGGTGGGTCTTTTTATGATCAAGTCCCGTACCTGCATGATGGGCTTTTTTCTTTCTCATTTTCGGAGACCCTTGTAGCAGTGGAGTTGGTGCATGGTTGCCTAGGGAACATTGGGTTCCTTGTTTTCCTCAACAAGTCCCGTCTCAACCAACCTCCGGAGCTCCTGTACGTGGGGGCACTTTTCGTTACGAAGTTGGAAAGGGTGTTTCTTCCACCGATGCAACTGCTTCGTGTCAGGTCTCGTCTTGGGATTCTCCTGGCTGTGCAGGCCCAGAGCTGTTGGTCCCGCTTCAGGGCTTTACGGTCCTCGCACTCGAGGGAGTTGATGGCAGTTTGGCAGGCGCCTCTTTGGTTTGCTCCTCTCCTGTGCTTCCAGGCTGCCTGTGTTCTGCCAGTCAGCCAGGCCATATGTGCCTCGTTCACCCGGTGAGAGAGGGATGCATCGGGCTATGTTTCGCCCATCCAGGAGGTTTTGCTGTGGGCCGAGAGGTATCTCTTCTCTTTCTCGGCTGTCTCTCTTCTGATGAGGGAGGATGGGCCTGCAGAGTACTTGTGCAGGGTTCTCCCCTCGTCCGTGACCGTGTGTCAGTCGTCCCTTTTTTCCCACCAGTTTCTCTCCAGGTTCGGCCTTCCTTGGATGGATATTTTTGCCTCAGAGGCGTCGGCCCTCAGTTTTGCATCCTGATTTCCATCAAGGCCACCCTGGGTGATAGTTGCTTTCTACATCCTGCGGGCTCCTATTTGCTTTCCCCCATTTCCTTTGATTTCCAGGTTCCTCAGGACACTTGGGATGGGTCGGGTGGAGGTTCTTCTTGTCATCCCGTTTTGTACCTGAAGACTTGGTGTCCCCTTCTTCATTGCTGGACTATGTGTTCCCATTGGGGCTTCCCATTCACCCATCTCCACTGGGTGTTCCTCTTTTCCACATGTACTCTGCTGTGCCTTGGGCTGGGGGTATGGCACTTGATGAGGTTACCCTTGTTGGGTAAGGGTTGTTCACTTGTGGTCCTATTCCCCGGTGTCTTACTGTCGTCATTGGTAGTTCTTTTGCCTCTTGGTGTGTGGGGAAGGGTCTGTTCTGGCGGTATCGACTCTTCACGCCCAGTGGGTCGCCATTCTGGCCTCCAGCCGCTCGGATATGTCCCCCATCTCTCCCTTGGCGGCACACCTCTTGTGGAGTTTTTTTGCTTTGGCGTTCTTTTTTCTCGCTCTTCGGTCCCTTCCATGGGATTTTTCGGTGGTGCTTCCGGCATGGTCTGGTCCTCCATTTGCCCCTTCATTCAGTTGACCTTTGGTTTCTTTCTGCTGTAGTTTTCTTTTTTGTGGAAGTTTCTGCTGGTTGCAAGGTTGGTGGACTTGGGGCTTGGCTATCTTCTCCCCCTTTTTTGTGTTTCTGTCCTGCCAAGGTGATCTTGTGTCGTGGACAATTTTTTCTGCCCACGGTCTTTTCAGATTTTCCCTGTCAGGGGATATTGTCTTTTTCTATTTTGTTGTTGAGTCTTGTCTTCTCTGGGGCATGGGGTTCTCTATTCTCTGGCTGTTTTGGCACCCTTCACATCTGCCTTGGCTGTGCCAGTGCATTTGGGTGGGTGGATTCATTGTTTGTCTCTTATGCTCTCTCTGGGAAGGGTCTAGAACCTTCTTTGTCCTCTTTGCCTCTGTGAGGGATGTGTGCTTTTGTTTTGTCTAACGAGGCTGCTCTTCATCCTCTTCCATCTTATGTCCAGGGGCGGTCTCCTGTGTTTCCTCGTCCTGGGTGATGTTTACATGGGCTCCCCTTCGTGACATTTGTGTTGCTGCAACTTTGGCCTCTCCCCACACCTTTGTTTCCTGTTACCAGCTTCCGTTGGGGTTGGCTGCAATAGCAGCCTTTGGTGCTCATGTTTTCTTGGCTGTAAATAATCTGTGGTTTATGCTGTTTTTGTGTATTGATGTTTCAGTTGTGTTGCATCATCCTTGGTTTCTGTGTGGTTCAATCACCATGCGCTTGGGTATGGGCTCATGTGTAGGGAATGGGACGGTAAGATGGACAAGGAGGTAATGCCCGGTTACTTATAGGTAATCTTCATTACTCCGAGTCCAGGTCTTCCCGTTCTATTCCTGAGCCCATGCCTCCCTCCTGGGGTTTTGTTTCTGGTGATTGTTTTCTTTCTTATGAGTTTCTTTGGTATTCTCAGGCTGTCTTGGTGAGGTGCTTCACTCTTTTTGCATGCTGGGTAGGCGGCGCCATATTGAGGGAAGTATTTTAACCTCAGTTAGGTGATAGGTTCTGTGGAGCAGGTGAACTGCTCATGTGTAAGGAATGGAATGGGAAGACCTGGACTCAGAGTAATGAAGATTACCAGTAAGTAACCGGGTATTATTTGAATACAAAGTTACAAGAGAGACTAGTCCCTAACTATAAATCAGGTTAATTTTCATGCAGGTTATGTTTTTTTAGGAATATTGAGATAGGGTGCAATCTGGGTGAATATAAAGAGTAAAAAGAAGGGTGAAAGTAGATTACATTTGGGTAAGTGATATATTTTGTTGCATCTTTGGTTGTTCAGTTTGGCTGTTGATGGTGCTGAAACACGATGTCCATTTTTACATAAATACTGAACATTATTTGAAGTGTTTGACTGTTCTTGTTTTTTAATATGAGGTACTGAGTTATATAGAATGTCTGTAGAGCGAGTCATTTAGGTTAGACTGATAAGATTTTAAAGAGTGAATAATCCCTGGCATTTGCATTCCAATATATATTTGTTGGATTATTAAACTGCAGGGTCCGAGATCCAAATTTCCGTACATAATAGCCAAATGTGAGCAATACCATTTGTTTCAGGTTTTATTGTAGTGCGTACTCCCTAGTACCTGGTTAAGGCCCTCAAACTTGGAGAGTACCTAATCAAGGCTTTATGCGGGATACCAACACTCATAATTAGTCATCAATATTATGAAAATACGTTGGCTTCTTTGTTGATACATAATAAGCTAGTCATAAGATGATTTTTCATATATGATTATATTTTGCATCACAAATGCTAGAGAAAAACGTATTTGATGTCTGTATCACTGTTCTTGCGATTCAAGTGATGAGAGATTCTTTTCATTTAATAGTTAAGTGAAAAAGAAGAGTACATCTGACAATTAATGCGTGTTTCGGCCCAATAGGTGTGCAGGCCTTGAGCTTTCTAAAGGCTGAAATAATAGTTAACAATAAGTCAAAGGCGCATCTGTCACATTATTGATTGTATTTTAATAGTGCACTCGTGGACAGTAGTCATAGTGGTGTTCCACAGCAAACTGATAGTATACGCTATTTGGGGTGATACACACACGAGCTAGGGCAAAAACCGTGCAAAGAAAATTGCTTGAGTGAATTCCATGATTTAGAGGCAAACGGTGGTGGTAATATGGTAGGAAAATATCTGAACCAGGAGAGGTATTCCTGCATTATGGGTCAAGGAGAGGGTTGATTAGCTAAGTGAAGTATGCTTGGTCACCGCTCGTAAGTTACATGATGTCCCACACCGCAGTCTTGGTCCACCGACCCCGGCGCCATCGACTCCAGTTCGTCAGCCAACGACAGCGCTTCAATGATGACAATGCCGCTGCATGCACCCTGACCTGCCAGCACCGTCCCTTTTCGCACCACAGCCCTGGTCTCATCGATGCTGCTGGATGCCGCCGCTGAGCCTCTGGCTGCACCGCGACCTGAGGGCACCGCACGCCGCACCGCTGCACTTTGCACTGCAGCCACGATGCCCGCCAGCCCTTCCACCTTCAACTGCACGGAGTGCGATCTGCAACAAGTGTGACTTTAAGGGCCCGACAACTCCTGCACCAACCTCCGGAACCGATGCCTACCGACGCCGGTCCTTCAAAGCTCATTGCAAGGTCCCCGACGCCCTACATTTCTAAAGGTACTGTTTGCAGGTCTTCAGGACACTGTAACTAGCCTGCAACACTGCTGTAAGCCAAAACTATTGGGTTTGTTTGTTCATGACACTGTGACAGCCCCGGACAGAGCTATCAACTTCAAGGAGCTGCTTTTAAAGTCTATTTGTGCCCTTATTAGTATTTTGAATAACTGTACCTTGGATTATTATTGTTTTGGTCTTGCTTTACACAGATACATATTGGCTATTTTTCTAAAACTTGTGTTGTGTCCTTTTGTAGTGTTTCAACTGTATTACTGTTTTTTTTTTTTTTTTTGTCCTCATACACCTCAGGCATTAATGACTTTTACCTTTGCCATAGACCTCTATAGCCGGGAAAGACCCCGGACCCCGCCATGATAGTGATGGAGAAAAGAGGGAAAAAAGGCTCCGGCTCAAAGAACACCATTCACCTGTTGATATATCTCTCTCAAACAACATCCGATTTCCCGGTAGGCTGCCTAGAGGAGGGGGGGGGGGGCCACCGCAGCCAAGTCAGAGAGCTCTATAGGCATAATCATTGGACAGGGGGTGCATCTTGTTACCTTAAATACTATACATTAAGCCACTCCCTGGCTACTGTTACCCCCTACCCAATTATTAAATATCTCCCAAAATGTTTTCCTCTTTTTGGACCCATTGCCCAACAAATCCATTCTGGACATATAGAACATGGATTCTAGCCATTTTACGTGCTGTGGCGTTGCTTCACTGATCTAATTGCGACAAATCTCCCTTCTAGCTAGCAACAATGCATAGAACAACAAATTCCTGGATGCACCTGTCACACCGTCCGCGATCCCAAAAATAATTTGTTCAAGGCTTACCTTAATGTGTATTCCCAAAATACCTGTAAGTGTTGATTCAACATCATGCCAGAAGCTTTGTATATGTATGCATTGGAAAAACATATGTACGTCTGTCGCTTTTTCTAAGCCACACTTTGCACAAGCCACCGATTTTCCTTTCCCCATTTTGGACAGCTTCTCTGGAGTAAAAATATGTTCTATGGAGTGAGAAGAAATGGTTCCTTTTCAAAAATGCAGGCTTGACAATAGAATAAAGAGTGCGCATCGATACTTGCCAATTATGTTGTAGATTGGAGCCCGGCAAGCATCTACCCCAGGTGTCTTCTGCCAAGGTGAATTCTCCATCGAAGTTATCCTGCAGAGCCCAATACCACAGGGATACTTCTTTCACACCTGGAGATTTATTAGCCAACATCTCCTCAAGTTCTGTGCCAACACCCAATGGTGTTTTTCGTGCCTGCATCCAGCTCTTAAGTTGTATGTATTTAAATAAAGACATTTTACCCTCCATAAGGTCTTTCATCTCACTCCATGGGATTAATTGTCCATCTTGCGTGATCTCACCCCACACCAGGACACCTGACTCCCTCATTGACAATGCCAATTTATCCTTAAGGCATTCAGGAGTACCTGGCGAGTCCCATATTGGTGCGTGGAATGAATAATAATCCACTTTAAGCCGCCTACGTATCAAGTACCACATTCTAGAAAATGCTTGTAACACCTTCAGCTTAACTTTCTTAAAAAAATTTGGGTCCCCAAACTTAAAGAGGAAACCACCATGCCCCCCTCTACTCTCCTTTGTCATTGTAGAGAACATATATCCAATATCCGAATCATCCGGGGTTCTAAAAGCATTCTAGAGTTGGAGATTTGAAAAGCCCAAGCATATAATTGGATATCTGGTAGTGACAAACCCCTTTTTTCCTTCCCTCTCCGCAGCTTTTTCGAAGATATCCGCACCCCTTTATATGCCCAAATGAAAGAGTTTATTGCCTGTTGGATTTTGTTGATCGTTAGTTTCTCAAAATGAAGTGGTATAGTACTGAATAGATATGTGATTTTTGGCAGAATCACCATTTTTACCAGGTTAACTCATCCAAAAATCGTGAGGGGAAGATATACCCAACTCTTCAATAGTTGGACTATTTCCTTATAAATTTTTAGTAGGTTGATTTCCGGGATTTTGTTAATGGCTTCAACTATTTTGATCCCCAAGTATTTCATATCCTTTTTAATCAAGGGGTTATCCATCCTCTGATTCCAGACCATGATCTCAGTTTTAGTCTCATTTATCTGGTATCCTGAATACTGCCAAACCTTTTAGCTAGCTGGAGGGTAGGTGTCAATGTAGCCTCAAGATCAGAAGTGAAGATGACCAAATCATCTGCATATAGAGCAACTTTCTTCTCCCAAGAACCCCAATGAAAGGGGGAATGTTAGTTGCCTTTCTCAATTTCTCAGCAAAAGGCTCTATATACAGATTAAATAATAGGGGAGACAGAGGGCATCCCTGTCTTGTGCCTCTTGTGATATTAAAGGGAGTGGTTAGATTGCCGTTTACCAGAACTCTGGCCATGGGGTTTTGATATATTAATTGCACTGCCCGACAGAATTTGTCCCCTAGTTCTAATCTCTTCAAAACCACAAACAAATAGGACCATCTGACCCTATCAAATGCCTTAGCGGCATCTATCATAATAACCGCAAGGGGGACAGAGTAAGCTGTTGCCACATCAATTGCTCAAATAAGCCCATAAGTTAATTCATGGATGTGCCTTCCTCTGATAAATCCCTTCTGATCTCTATGGATTATCCTACCTGCAACCTTGCTTAATCTCCCTGCCAGTATGGAAGTAAAGATTTTATAATCCGCGTTCAAAAGGGATATAGGCCTGTATGATTCGCGGTTTTTGGGGTCCTTGCCTGGTTTTAAAATAAGAGAAATCGTCGCTTCATTCCAAGATCTTGGAAGTTGTATCCCATTGTCCAAGATCTCGTTAATTACCACTGTCAAATAAGGGATTAAAATTTCCCCCAATATCTTACACAATTCCCCTGGAATCCCATCGGGGCCTGCAGCTTTACCCCCCGTAGATGTTTGTATGGCCTTGTTCACTTCTTCCTCCGTTACCTCCTGATTAAGGCTCGTTCTTTGAACCTGGTCCACTGGGTTTACAGACTCTGCTAGCCAAGCAACTACCTCCTCCTCTGAAACCTCTTCCGAGTAAAGGTCCCGGATGTACTCAAAAAAAGCCTCTTCCACTTCGGAGCCCCTAGTTAACATTATGCCATTCTGGCCCGACTTAATACCATTTATATGATTTCTGTTTTGGTCAGACTTAATTTTCCAAGCTAGGAGCTTCCCAGCTCCCTCCCCATACTCAAAGTGGGCTAGTTTACTTGCTTCCCATCTTTTCTTGATCCTATTCTGCAGGGTTTCTTCCACTCGGTTTTTAAGAGATGTCAATCTCCCCTCCCCCTGGATACTGCTGCCTGTTATCATACACCTATCTTGCTCTATTATCCTTATTTCTGCTTCCAAATTACTAAGCTCTTGTCTATACTGCCTGTTTCGATAGGTCAGTACATTTATAATTTTCCCTCTGACAAAGGCATTCATAGCATCCGACACTATCCCATTTGAGGCAGATCCACTATTAATTTTAAGAAACTCCCCTACCTCTACCTTCAGGCCCTCCATTATATCGGCTTCTGAGAGGATAGTGCGGTCCATAGTCCACCTTCTTTCTTTATACTGACTCTTCTTTCTAAGTGTTAACAGGACTGCAGAATGGTCGGATAGGTGTGCGGGAAGATATTCAATGTCAACCACCTCCTGTTTCAAACTCAATTCTACCAGGAAATAATCAATTCTCGATCTATCCCCATATTTTTTATTATGGAATGATACACCCAATCGAGTTCCTACCCTCTCTCTCCATATGTCACTAAGAGCATGCTGCCGCATTATAGATTTTAAAAAAGCCCGAGATTTTGGGGTGGGTATAGCCCTACTGCTACAGGATTTATCCACCTTAGGATCGAGAATAATATTAAAATCTCCCGACATTATCACTGGGCCTGAGAAATCTAATAAGTTTGTACAAACAGACTTTAGGGGTTCGCAGTTGTCTTGGTTCGGGCCATAGTATCCTACTAAAGTGAGTGAATGATCTTCTACTTTTAAATCCACTATGATACATCTACCAGACTTATCCATACGGGTATTCACTAACCTCATACCAGGACCCTGTTTCTTAATAATGATTGCTACTCCTCTTATGTTTTGTGCATTCTACCTGCTGAACCCATCTTAGTTTTCTAAACAGCTGCATGCATTCTTCTCTAACAAGGTGTGTTTCCTGTAAAATTAAAATTTGTGCTGGGGCATCTTTAAGGTATTGCAAGATCCGATCCCTTCTACCCCTTGTACGGAGCCCATTGACGTTCCATGATAAAATCTGTAGCATCTTCTACACAATCTTTCCCGTATAAAAACTATCATGCTGCA
Source organism: Calotriton arnoldi (assembly GCA_963921515.1). NCBI lineage: Eukaryota > Metazoa > Chordata > Amphibia > Caudata > Salamandridae > Calotriton > Calotriton arnoldi. Next base: position 46,505 of record CAWUFW010015905.1, read on the forward strand.
ACTTAACTGAGGTCTGTGTATTTGAGGTTTCTGAGGATATTTTTGTAATTTTATCCCACATGCTCCCCACCCTGTGCATTCCACCCCTCCCCCCTGGAGAACCCCTCCCTACTTCCTACTGGACCTAGCATAGGTCCCCTTTTCTTCCTAGCCCCCGTTACAGTGCTCCGCAACCTGTTAACATAACTTTAAACACAACCCCCAACTAACCTACACCCCCATAACCAGGTCTCATAAACCTTCATTGCCAATTATATGTCATTCTTTCTGTACTCCCCCTCATTCTTAATTACTTCAAGGAGCTCATCAGCTTCATTAACAGTTTTCAAGAAGTACATCTTATTGTTATACATAACTCTGAGGGCGGCAGGGAACTTCAGCTGTGCCGAGGCACCCAATTTTCGAAAATCCTCGAGACGTTTTCCAAGCTCCCACTGTCTATCCAGAGTGACCCGAGCAAGGTCAGACCTGATTTCAAAGGAGAAATCCTTCCTTCTTAGCGTTTTCAATTTCAATGCACTCGATAGTATACGTTTGAAAGTTTAAAAGAATTTTCCGTGGTTTTGTTCTATTCGGGTTTTTTCGAAATGGGACCCTGTGTATTCGCTGAATATCATGTTCAATGTCTGCTTTGCTTTCTTTTATCTGGAGGGAGTCCTTTATTAAAGATGTCACAAATGATTTCAAGTTTTCTCCCTCCTGTCCTTCGGGGACATTTAGTATACGCAGATTGTTTTTTCTCGCGCTGTTTTCCAATTGTTCTACTTTTTCCTGCAATGCCTGCTCCCCTCTCTGCAGGGCTACAATCTCCTTCTTACTGTTGTTTAAGTCCGCCCTTAATTCCCCAACGTTAGTTTCAAGTAGTTGGGTTCTTACTGTCAGAGAGTCGATTTTCTTTTCTAGGACTTCACAGGCACTACGTATCTCGCTCTGATTTGCTTCTGATACCATGAAGCCTTTTCTTATTTCTTCAGACAATGAGGTGAACATTTCTTCCATTGAGCCACCACTGGCCCTAACAGTAGAAGTATCAGTCTCCAAGCCCTGCTCTATTCCCTTACTTGTATGCTCGGGTAACCCTATTAAGAGAGAGACCCCCTTCTAACTATCGGGCAGCTTGAGATCATTGCGGACTACTGTTTTCTCTCTTACATCTATCTCTCTTTCGTCCTCTGCCACTCTTCCTGACGCACCTTCTATTGCTGGCCCTACTACGTACGCGGTTGCCCTGTGTTCCGACATCGCACGATTCTTATTTAGAATAACAACTGGTGGGAGAACCTTAAAAAAAGTCCGTAGGGAAGGGATTACTTAAAATTTTTTATGCAAAATATCTTCCCTGTTCTTTTTACTATCCCTACGTGCTTTCGGGAGGTCGTATTCCCTTTCTCCCTTGATTCTGGAATCACGTATACTAACTTTGAGGAAAAAGGAGGGAGTATGGTCCTTATCTGCAATGGGGGGGCTTAATTCCAATCTCTTGGTAGCAATATTAACAAACCCTTCCTCTGACTTCCTGCTTTCCACTTGTTTTTCCCCTTGCCCCCCAAACTCCACCAAATCCGAGTTTACCTCTAAACTGGCCTCCTTATTGACAGCCTTACCGGCTTTCACCCCAGTCACCTTTCTTCCTCGGATGCCTTTCCTGCCCCTTGCTGTAACTCCTCCTGGAATCACAGTCTCCTCCACCATAACTGACTCACGAACTACCGCTGGGGAGGCAGTGCTTGTTCTGACGCTGCCCACGCTGTTCCTGTGGAGCCCCCACGCCACAGCTTTGCGGCTCTTCCAGAGCTCCAGGGCGGCACAAGACCAGTGACTCCCTCCACACCCTCCGCTCGGACCAAACAGTGAAAAACCCGCTGATCGTGTCCCCAAAATCGAGGCCAAGGCTGACGGCTCTGGAAGGCACATCTAACTTAGGTACGGAGGGTGGGGGGGTTTACGTCCCTCTAATGACGGTTGCGGAGCACTTCACCAGGACCTAGCGACCGGCGAGAGTAACGGCCGCCATGTTCTCCGCGATTAAGCTCAACTGTATTACTGTTGATGATGTGCAAATGCTTTACACACTGCCTCTGAGATAAGCCTGACTGCTCGTGCCGAGCTACCAAGGGGGTGAACAGGGGTTATTTCAGAAGTGTAACTCCCTTATCCTGACTAGGAAGAAGGGTCCCTACTTGGACAGGGTAACAGCCTGCCAACTAGAGAACCCCATTTCTGACATTGGTTGTCAGCGGTGAGGATAGGACTTGCGTTTGCACTTGACCTACAGTGATTTGTGTACACTACTATCATATCGCAGGCCACTACGTACCACATACTGTTTTCTTTTGGTCTATTTTTGCTCTTGCCATTTGTTTTGAACTTAAACTTTCTACTGCATCATGCCTGAATCAGCAGCATCATCAGCTGCATCCCTAGAAGTGGCCTTTGAGGAGGAAAGGTTGGAATCCTACAATGTGAAGGAATTGAAGGTTATTTGCAAAACATCTTACAAGCATAACTTTCCATTGGGACAAGATAGAGAAATGGAGTTTAGCCTTCCTGAACTCAGAATTTAAAGATACATCTTTTAGTGAAGATAACTTTTACATTGTGTGTTTGAAAATGTGTGTGTTTGAAAATGCCACTTAAGTGGGCATTTTTGTGCTTAACCATCCTGTGTGCCTCTACCATTTGTGTATTCCCCGTCTGGGTTCAGAGTAACAGGATCAGAGGATGTGGATTCTCACTAGACAGACACAAGGCGGGGTTGAGGTATGTCCTGCCTTTCCTGGGCAACTCATAGACAGGCTGAATAGATGTGGCTGCATTTAGAGTAGTGGGAGGAGCTGTCGCCTGCACCTCAGTGGACTGTGGCTGTCTTCCACATAGCTGTCTCCACCTCCTGTAGTGGACATGGCCTGAGCCATGCAGAACTGGTTTATGTAGGCCGGTTTATGTCAACTTCAAAGGGAAATGTGGTATAAATATTGTGGCCCTGACCCCAGAACATTAGAACTCTTTTGGATCAAGAAACTTGCCAAGATGAAGAGCTGGAGAAGCTGTGAGGAGAGACTACCACTTTGCTGTGAGCTTTGCTGTGTTGGCCTGGAGTGTCTGCTTCAGTCTTGGGCAGTGAAAGGACTAGCCTGGACTTTCTGCATCTTATTTTCCTGTGTTTCTCCAAGGGCTTGAGGTAGAGCTTGCCCCCTGTTCAAGAAGTCTCAGAAACAGCAAAGACTTCAAGTTAATCTGCTAACAGCACTAGGAACTGTGTGTTTTGTGCTGCAACAGAAGAAAAAGTAACCTGACACCATCAATGATGCCACTGCAGGCTCTGTGACCTGAAGGCACTGCAGAGGGCACTGCTACATTTCGCACTGCAACCCTGGTCTCACCGACAACGATGCCCACCACTGAGCTGCTGCTTGCACCGTGACCTGTGGGCACTGCACTTCGCACTGCCTCGCTTCACACCGCAGCCCTGGTATCCCCGACGATGACGCTCCATGCCAACATCAACGCCGATGCTTGCACTGTAGTTTGGGGGCACTGCTTGTAAGTTACACGATGCACCGCCCAGTCCCACACCGCAGTCTTGGCCCACCAGCGCCATCGACTCCAGTTTGTCAGATGATGACAGCACTTCAACGACGCTGCTGCCTGCACCGTGACCTGCCAGCACCGCGACAAGCACTGTCCCACTTCGCACTGCAGCCATTGTCTTACTGACGCCCCTAGATGCTGCTACTGAGCTGCTGCCTTCACCGCGACCTGAGGGCATCGCACGCCACACCACTGCACTTCGCACCACAGCCCCGACTCCCGCCAATGCTGGTGCTCCGCCTTCAACTGCACGGAATTCGATCTGCAATGCATGTGACTTCAAGGGCCCGACGACTCCTGCACTGACCTCCGGAACCGACGCCTGCCGACCTCGGCTCTTCGGAGCTCATTGCAAGGTCCCCGACAACCTGCATTTCAAAAGGAACTGTTTGTTGGTCCTTCGGACACCGTTGCTGGCCCGCGACTCTGCGGTCAGCCAGAACTATTAGATTTGTTTTTTCACGACGCCTTGATAGCCCCGGATGGAGCTTTCGACTTCAAAGAACTGTTTTTAAAGTCTATTTTTGCTTTATTAGTATTTTGAATACCTGTATGTTGTATTTTTATCATTTTGGTCTTGTTTTACACAGATAAATATTGGCTATTTTTCTAAAACCGATGGGGTGTCCTTTTGCAGTGTTTTCACTGTATTACTGTTGGTGATGTGAAAATGCCTTACACACTGCCTCTGAGATAAGCCTGATTGCTTGTGCCAAGCTACCAAGGGGATGAGCAACGATTATTTCAGAAGTGTAACTCCCTTATCCTGACTAGGAAGAAGGCTCCCTACTTGGACAGAGTAACAACCTGCCAACTAGAGATCCCCATTTCTGACACCGCTAATCAAACAGTTCATCGTATGTTTAAGCAGTCCTGATTTCTGCTCATCTGAGGGTTTGGTGCTCCATGCAGGTCTTGTCATGTGGTCAGAATAGGCCAAGTAAGAAACACCTCCATTTACATGCTCACGTTTCTTAAGTTGCCTTCTCTTTTACACATGATGACTTTTGACATACATTTGTGTGTGTGTCAATGCAGGATATCATTCTCTGAATCTGCATTGTTTACATTTCTACTTCGTGAGTGCATTATACCAACACTTTGAACATTCGGTACAAGGGATAAAGTTTACTGCTTAAAATGTTATCATTGTTATTGTACAAAGACGACAACACTATCCAACTAGAAAAAACAATTGTAACCTGACAGGGGTTGCGACATGCCCACATGGGTGTTGTTATTAAAAATACACAATGACTTCTGCTTTGATGCAGAGGAGCACTCAGCTGATACAGCGAGGTCACTTCATGCCGGAATTCTAGCTCAACTGATTCCTGATTACCGTCAAGAGGGATGTCCATCTTTACACCAAAATGGACAGCCAGATGACACCAACGCACAGGTAATGGGGAGATAGTCCACCCTAGCAGGAATTTGGCAGACCACCCACCCTAGGCCCAATTAGGTTAGGGAGCGCTAGGTAGGAGTACATTATACCAGTACTTATATGCCCCCATATATTCACTGTCTTAGCACAATGGAGGAAATGTTCATCTTTTTCACTGTTCTTGTAATGCTAATTACGTTACTCTGTTTCATTGTACTAATTATTGCAGTGCACGTATTTTATACAAGAATCACAATGATTCAATAAATATCAAAACACCTCGCTGAGTATTTCTTGTGTTTTACTTTGGGTATGCATGATAGTCCAAACAAAAGAGTTCTAGATATGTCACCACAATTTCCTTGGGGGATCAGGGTTGTCATGTTCTAAGGTTGCACACACATTTGTTGCCCTGTTAGGTTAAGGGTGCAGATGGTGCAATGAGGCTAGCAGGGACATAGGCCAAAATATCCTGAGGGAATGCACGGAATCAGTCTGGCACAATCCTGACATTTATGTTGTCCAACAAACGCACAGTTTTACCGAAGGAGGTACAAGCTGTACAACAGTCTGTTACTAGGAGCTGCTTTGGAGTAAAATGTATAAACTTCAAGATAACCTTCATTTATGCATAGAATACCTTTTTAAACATTTTGGCCAAAGTTAGGTATAAAAACGTGCTCAATAAAACATATACATTCAGAAGACTCAATGAGTTAAGCAGCCTTTCCTGCCATGGGTGTGTGATTTGCGATTTCCAATTTCGAATTCCATTAGTACTGATCCAGCTTGTCATCATTCTGAAGTTGATAGGCATAGTACAATTAGGTTGAGTAATAATAAACACTAATATTTTAAATACTTTAACATTGGAAAATCGTGGCATCAATCAGTATATAAACATTATGCCATTAATATTAAATATTGGTCTAAAGTACCCTACAAATATCTTGCTGCTGGTGAAAAGTTAAAGTAAACTTATTAATACTTTGCACTCCATAAACATTAAAAATAAAGTACTGATTGATATTTTGACAGTGTGTGCATTCCAATGCAGATTGTCTTTTATATTAGGCACAACAAATGTAGCTTTACCTTTTTCAGACAACTTGAGGGTTACCAAGTGCAGACATAATTCACTGAATCCTTTTTTGTTTTCTTTTTTTCAGGGTTCACAAATTCTGAGTGTCTCTTGGTCCAAGGAATGACCTAGGAAATCTGCCACAGGATTCAAGAATCCCAGTATATGATTAATTTTAGTGATATTTATAGTATTGCTTGGGGTCAGCTTAATTTCACACTGCTCAGTTATGCCCATTCTCTTTTTCTTTCTGCCAACATGGTGTTTGGTGCACCACGCTGTATAATGGTGGCTGCAACCAAATTTTTCCTATGATGGCCAGCAAATCAAAGTACGGGGAATTTGCAAATCATCAGAGGGCTTCCCGAATCCACATTAGCTTTCTAGAGCACTAATCATAACTTTTATGACAAACTGACCCCCCCATTACATTCATAACTGAACAAAATGCTTTCAGTTTTACAGCTTTGATTCCATCAAGATGGAGCTCAGGTGTACCACTCTTTTGTCATAAATACAGCATGTTAGCACTCTGTAGTAGCCTGTGCTTGTTTGGATTCCTGTGCAGAACCTCACTGTGTGGGTGTTCTGTACCAGGAGATTCGAACGGAGTCAGTTGGTGATGGCTTGGGTTGCTGCTGGTGTCTGCCTGGCAGCTCTTCTACATTAAAGACATAAAGAGGTTACCTGTGTTCTCTTTATTCACTACAACATATTTTTTGGGCGACGAGCTGAAGAGCTGTCCAACAACGGACCCACTACATTTTGAAATTTAAGCTTCGCAGAGGTTAACCGCAAACTGTCGACAGTACGGACTGCTGTCTGAGATTGCCGCGGTGATCGCCTACGATTGTGAGGAGAAATCCGATCCAGGACGCAGCGCAAGAGAAATGCGGGTGAAATCGTGGCAGATTAAAGCAGTGCAGTGAGGCCACAGTTCGTGAAACGGAAGACGGAGCCTGCGTTCCACAAAGGAGGCGTGAGTGACGCAACGTACATGTCGTGTTGATGTCTCCCCTGACAACGTGTCTGCGGGTCAATGCTGAACCGAACAGCTTCTTCCTATTACGTATCCTGTGGTTCAACGCTGAATCACACAGCTTGTTGCTATTGTGACGTCACAATGCTCTTTCTGGAGAAGGAGCAAAGAATGTTTTAACGAGTGTTCTTTATCTCGGCGAGTTGCCAGCTGACTCAAATCCTACACAACAATAGCTTAAGCTTGGGTATTGTCATTAACCAGCTTTTAAAAAAAAAAAAAAGAAAGAAAACTTTATGTACAAGAGCCTCTAAAAAAAAACTAAAAAAAACAAAGGACTAAGTTTAAAAAGGAAAAAAAAAAAAAAAGGTGCTTTTAAATAAAGCAGGACAAAACTTCATTAAGGGCACCGAATTCTGAAACTGCGAGACAGAACTTCTTGAAGGACAACCTAGTGTAAAACTTGGCAATTTCATCCTCATTAAAATATGCAAGCAGTTTCGCCTCCTCCACCCTTTTTGGAAACACCTGGAGAACCACCAATAAAGTGGAAGCAATGGTTCGACGGATTTGAGACCTACCTGGGTGCGATCGGTGCTAACAGATAAAGGGGCACATGCATCAAAGGTTTTTGCGATCGCAAACGGTGCGAATCGCAAAAATCGGCCGTTTGCGATCGCAAATTGGCCTTTGGAGATGCATGAAAGTGTTTCCTATGCGCAATTTAAGAATTCGCAATTAATTGCGAATTCTAAATTGCGATTGCATTTAAGGAATCGCAATTTGCGATTCCTTAAATGCAATGCTAGAAGCACTTTCAAATAGCGATTTCGCTATTTGGGACCGCAAATTACAGACAAATCAAACTTGTCTGTAATTTGCAATACCTTCGAAAAATGCTCTAAAATGCATTTTTTAAGTTTTAGGTTACACACACACATGCCCTTGGGGCATGTGTGTGCGCAACATGGGTGCACATCACAATTTCAGGGGTGCAACAGGGTGTCATTTTGACACCCTGGCACCCTTGAAATTGCATTCTCAATTTGCGATTCTCTAATTGCGAATCGCTAATTGAGAATGTCTTCCCATTCATTCCTATGGGCCTCTAGGCCCATAGGAATTAATGGGAGGTATTCCTTAATTGCGACTCGCAATTAGCGAGTCGCAATTAAGGAATGTTTAGGAATCGCTATTTTTATAGCGATTCCTACATGCATAGGCTTTTGCGATTCCTTAATTGCGATTCCTTAATAATCGCAATTAAGGAATCGCAAAAGCCTACCTTGATGCATGTGCCCCATAGAGTAGAAAGAAAAAAAATTCTATTATTGCACTCGTTAGGTTATGAAGGAAGGGAAATTTTAAAACATCTTCCCCCTTCTCCGGTTGTTGATGGTGCAGAGGAACTTGATGAATTTCAGGACACTATTAAAAAACTTAAAACAAGATTTGATGCGCAACCAAGCATAGTTGTTCTTCGCCACAAATTTTTTCTAAGAGTACAAAATACAGGAGAAGATGTAGATAATTACATCACAGCCTTGAGAAGACTGGTAGCGGTGTGTCAATTTGAAAATTTTGCAGATCAGTTGGTTCGTGACCAGTTTATTTGTCATTGCAATGACAAATCCATCAAACAGAAGTTGTTATCTATGGGGAATCCTACTCTTGAAGAGACGATTAATTAAGATAGCAAAAAGTATAGAGACATCACAACTGTCAGCCAAGGAACTGGAGAATAAAGTCAGTGAAACCGTTTTGGCTGTGAAGACAAAGGAACACAAAGATAAAGACGGAAGAGCCACAGACAGACCCCGTCAAAGTTTTCAAGAACGTCAAAACTCATTCTTTACACAAACTAGTGTTTGTTTCAGATGTGGTTACAAAGCTTACTTGGGGGCTGGCAAGTGTCCGGCGAGATTTGTTTCTTGCAGGTTGTGCAACAGAACTGGTCACTTTGCAAAAGTTTGCCAGTCAGGCAAGAACAAATCATATAATCAGCCTTCATCTGTAAAGTGTGTGGTAGATAGAGGTGTGCATGACGAAGATGAAGACTTGATCGCTAAAGACCTCAGCAATATGGTTGTTGTAGTCCAAGATGAGGGAATTATTAGTGGCAATCCAGATCTGTGTGTTGATTCATTCGTTGAGATACTGGTCGGTGATCAAGAATTAAATCTCTTGGTTGATTCTGGCACACGTATTTCTATGATCACATTAAGCCTCTATAATACCACCTGGCCGAATAGACCCCTTCTACCTCCTGATCGCAAGGCGGTCTCGTATGAGGGACGTGAAATCAGTTTATCTGGTTACATTGAGAATGTGATGGAGTTCAAGGGGAGGAGGATTGCTGGAAAACTGTACGTTGCACACAGAGGGTTAAACATCTTGGGTTGGTTCTACCAAGGACTATTTGGAATGGTGCTAAGACCTGGAACCAGTGAACAGGTCCTCGCTGTTAGAGACAACCCTGATCTTGAAGTTCTCATCAGTGAGTTTCCTCATGTGTTTTCTGGGGAGTTAGGGAAGATTAAGGACTTCCAGCATAAAATTGTTGTAAAAGATGGTGCTTGCCCTGTTAGACATAAGTTGAGGAATGTCCCTTTCAGTATTAGACATGATCTAGAAAAAGAGCTTAATTCTTTGTGCGCAAAAGGGATAATCGAACCAATTGAGTCGTCCTTATGGTTATCTCCGTTGGTTGTCGCACGGAAGCAGAACGGGGAGCTTAGGGTATGTGTTGACCTCAGGTGTTTGAATCAAGAAATCTGGGTAGATTCACACCCACTACCCAATATAAACGAGTTGTTGGCGCGCTTGAAGGAAGCAAAAGTCTTTACTAAGTTGGATTTGGCATCCGCCTACCATCAGGTGGAACTAGCTCTTGAGTCTAGGCACCTCACAGCCTTTGTATCCCCATTTGGTTCTTTTCAGTATGTTCGCATGCCTTTTGGGCTTGCATCTTCTGCTTCACTTTTCCAGCGGCTCATGTTCAATATGTTGAAGGGCATTGAGGGACTATCTGTTTTCCAAGATGATGTTCTCATCTTTGCACCTGATGGTGCTACACATGACATAATCTTGAAAGAAGTTTTGTCAAGATTTCAAACTAATGGTGTAGTCTTACGAAGAGATAAGTGTGCTTTTAAGACTACGGAGGTTGAGTACTTAGGGCAATTAGTTAACGAACATGGCATCCATCCTAAATCTAGCTTGGTTGATTCAATTGTGAAATCCAAACCACCCACTGACAAGACCAGTCTCAAATCCTTTTTGGGACTGTGTGAATTTTATTCACGATTCATTCAGGATTTTGCAAGCAAGTTGAGACCATTGTCACGAATGATGATGATAGGTGTTGCGTTTGAATGGTGTGGTATGTGTCAGGATGTCTTTGAGTGGGTAAAACACGAGCTAACCTCACCTAAAGTGTTAAAGCACTATGATCCCTCCCTTGTGTGCACTCTTACTGTTGTCGCGAGCAGCGTTGGTGTAGGAGCTGTTTTGACTCAAAAAAAAGAAGGGGATGTCAGAACCTTTGGGTATGCTTCGAGAGTTTTGTCTGATTCTGAAAAAAGATATTCAGTTATAGAAAAGGAGTTGTTGGCGTGTTGGTGGGGAGTGATGAAATTTAGGAACTTCATTTGGGGAAGAAAATGTTGTATCCGTACGGATCACAAACCCTTAGTTTTCATTCTCAGTGGGAAGAATGTTCGGACTTTTACTCCTAGGATTGCACGCTTGTCCTCCAAACTACTTCAGTTCGATTTCAGTGTTGAATACATCCCTGGAAGTAAAAATGGTTGTGCGGATTTCCTCTCACGATCTTCTGACATTGAGGAAAAGGAATTTGAATTGGGGGAGGAGGACAAAGAGGAGTTTATTGTAGCTGCTGTGGATCTTCCAGAGCTGTGTGCCATATCAGAAAGTGAATGGCGTCAAGCTCTTAGTTCTGATGTTTCTTTGAAATTGGTTATGGAGTATGTTGAGAAAGGATGGCCTAGAGAAAGGAATTTAAACTTTGAATTTAAGATTTAAGATTGTAAAATTGCTGATGAACTCTAGATTGATGATGGGTTGTTGTTGAGAGGAGACAAGCTTGTTTCCCCTCTCACCTTGAGAGCAAAACTAGTCAAGCAGGCGCATGAGGGGCACTTAGGTGCAACCTTAACGAAGGAAAGACTACGTGATTCCTTTTGGTGGCTTTCCATGGACAGAGAGGTAGATGAACATGTTAAGTCTTGTGTGATTTGCTCCAGTTGTGACAAAACTGCCAAGTTGCGAACTCCTCCCTTGACACCCATTGAATTACCATCTGTTCCATGGGTGAAACTTGGCATGGACATTGTAGGCCCGTTTCACGCTTTAGATTCGTCATCTAAGTTTGCTTTAGTTCTTATGGACTATTACTCAAAGTGGCCAGAGGTGAAATTTGTGAGGGAGGGCAGTTCTAGAACGGTGGTTGAATTTTTAAACGAAGTATTTATGAAGGAAGGTTTTCCAGAGTCTATAGTGACAGACAATGGAACTCAGTTTGTTGCTCGTGAAGTTGAAGAGTTCTTGTGTGCTTCTGGTATTAAACATCTCAAGAGTTCTTTGTTCCACCCACAGACCAATGGTCTCGTTGAATGGATGAATAGGGTACTTGGTGAATGCATACAATGGGCTTTGGCGAACAAATGTATTGTTTCCAATTCTGTAAGGAGCATGCTTTGGTTTTACCATACCACCCCTCATTCGACCACAGCGTTTTCACCTTTCGAGCTTTTACGTGGTCGGAAGGCTTCCACTGTGTTTTGTCCTAGTTGGATGAGCAGGTGGGTTAAAGGAAAACGATGGACTGATGAAAGTGTCAGGAGTCGTGTGGTGAGTTCTCAGAGCAAACAGAAAGCTTACTTTGATTCAAGGAAATGTGCCAGAAACACAGGGATCAGTGTGGGAGATTTTGTATCTGTCAAGAGACCTGTCCATGTGAGGAAGGGTTCTTCTAAGTTTAGTTCACCCATCAAGGTCGTTGAAGTGAAGGAGAGTTCTGTTAAACTTGTCAATGGTCAGTGGTGGAACAAGTGCTTGCTTGTGAAGAGTGATTCAAGTGGTAGGCGTGTTGTTGACAAAGTTAGGGAGGAGACTTTAGATTGTACGGGACCGAATGTCCTGAGGCGTAGTTTTCGTAAAAGGCAAATTCCTTCTCGTTACAGAGTGTAAGCTGTATTAACTGTAATGACCTTTTCTTTACTTTGCGTGAACTGACTTGACTGTATTAACTGTATGACCCTTTCTTTACTTTGCAGGAACCGTTTTACTATAATTGCCCCTTTTCTCATTTGCTTTCTTTTTGCTGTTTCTTTTTTCTTTGCTGCTTTGTTGTCCTCTTGGATGCTGTTTTGTTTTATTTTAAGAAAGGACCCATGTAGTAGCCTGTGCTTGTTTGGATTCCCGTGCAGAACCTCACTGTGTGGGTGTTCTGTACCAGGAGATTCGAACAGAGTCAGTTGGTGATGGCTTGGGTTGCTGCTGCTGTCTGCCTGGCAACTCTTCTACATTAAAGACATAAAGAGGTTACCTGTGTTCTCTTTATTCACTACAACACACTCTTGTTGTTCATTAGAACACTGCGGTGAAACTGCAGCAGGATGCTGGAATATCAACTGACAAGCTGTTACTGCTGTTGGAGGTGCATGTTTTGCATAGAATATCAGACTTTGTTCTCACATGGCTTTGAAACATAGTGCGAACTTATAATAAATGTGTTCTTAATTTAGGCTATGGACCAATTTACATAACTTCAATGAGAAAAAAGCCAAATCACTTTCTCTCAATCAAAGAACAAGGCTCTCTCCCGTTCAAATGTTAACCAAGCTTAGTGTGCTCCTCAGAAGGGTCCAAATATTACAATGGGTATTCCTTTTGCTCTGCTAATGACGTCAAACCAATATCAGGAAACACCATATTTAGGACCCCCTCATTTCCGATGAAAATACATAAAATAAATGGGAGTTACTTGCTACCTAACCCCCTGGTCTACCTCACTAACTGCAACCAATCACAAACCTAGGAATATTAAAGACTTTTTTTAACCTTCAAACTACATACTCATTCAGAACTCTTCTCATTCTGCTGCAGACATCTTCTTTACTTTGCAATAGGATACAAGCATCAGGTTTTGCTTCTGGATTGTGGGCCATTCATTTATCTTTTGGGCTGGGGAAATTACCAAAAATTGCAGCATTGACAAAGATCCAGGGTTTTCCAAAGTAGACATTGTTCGGACTGCCGACAGAGGGAAGAAATGGCATCAACTACTGCCTGTGGTGGAAAACATTTTGAATTGCTGCCCCCTGATGTCATGGCTGTGCACTGCGGAGGAATCGATTTGAGCACAAACACAGGAGCAGCTCTCTGAAAATAAATGAAGCAAACCTTGGAAGAACTGATGAATCTCTTGACCTGCACCTCCTTTGTCTATTCCAATGGCAAAATTGGCAGTGGCCCAACCAATTGTGTCCAAAGATTGAGACATCCCAGAAGCTTGCAAATAAAATAATTTCTGCATATTACCAAGACTAGGGCATGGGCTCAATATACCACCATAACATCCGATTTGACAATCCTGGTATCTTCGGAAGGAATGGAGTACATGTCACAGCATAAGGGTGCACACCTGTGGTACTATGAATGTATCCATTTCACCCATTTTTCTGGGGTAGCTCCCTTCCCGGTACTGCTGGAGTACAGTGATACCCAATTTTTTTTTTTAACCAATTTGATCGATTTTGAGAGTAATATAGACAACGATACAATCATTACAGCATGATAATGTAGCCAGGCATAGATCACACATTCCCAGTGGGTCAGTACATCATAGACAGCAATTAAAGCAGGCCTGGGCGGAGTTTGTGGAGTTCCTTCACGAAGTGACCAAAACCTCCTCCGTGCTACACGAAGTTCTGCAAATGGCGGAGTGTGTTCCTTCGCGCTGATTTTTTAGTGCCGGGTGTTTGTCCTGCACTGTAAAATCAGCGCAAACTGCACCACATGCAGTGCAAGAGGGTGCTGCTTCTTTCTGCCACTGGAGTAGATGTTCTACTTGAGCAGCAGTTGCCTCAACGTAAACAGACGGTTTCTGAACGTGAGCAATATCGACCATCTGCGACCGCCCGCGTTGAGATATCTCACCGGGAGGTGGTCTGGAGTAAGATTGCCCTTGCTCGCGCTCGCCAACTTAATGTTGGTGAGCGAAGAAAAAAACTCCGCTTCGTGGAGTTTTTGGGAAGTCCACGCATTATGCGGAGAGCAGATTGGGAAAAGCTCTGCAACTCCGCAAGCATAGCGGAATTTTCATGCCCAGGCCTAAATGAAAGTTACAACAGGGCCATTGGTTCCTTTTTACATAATCAACAATCAACTCATATAACAAGGTTAACTTGCAGGCCACTACCATTTTAAATCAACAAGAATCGTGCATCCTTAATGGAAGGTGCGTATGGCACAGGCTGGAAGGCAACTATGGGGACGCTTTGCATGCGCACAGTAGATGGAGGCACAGTGTCCCAGCACCAAGGCATACATCATTCAGGGGGTGCATTCTGAGCGAAGCTCAGTGAAAGAGGGTGCAGGTTCAAGGGCCACAATAATGAGAAAGGAAGGAGGAGGAGAAGGGAGAAAGGGCGCAAGAGGGAGAGGGTAAAGGGCAAGAGAAGTGGAGAGCAAGGCAACGAGTGTGGTATGGGGTAGCATGTGTTGGGCAAACATGCTCCCCGATCTGGCTCCTCCCCCCGGGTTCCTGCAATTCATGCATGAAGGTATCCCATTCCAGTGCAATGGTAACCTTGCTCAAGCCTCTGACCTCCTCTCTGTGGAGTGCCACCGATTCGGCCCTGCTCCACTTCAACATTGCCACAAACCAATAGGGTATACCATGTAGGTGGGCATCCTTCCACTATGGATCTCTTAGCTGCAAGTAGGGCCAAGTCTATAAATCGATTTGTGGCACCTCCCTTCCCCCTGCACCAATGTAGCCCCAACTGGCCCGCCTCCACTGTACACAAGTCTTCCCTCCCCATGACCACTGTCAGGGCGTCTGTGACTGCCCCCCACAGCAATTGTGCTTCTGAACATTCCCAAAACATGTGTGCCACGTCTGCATCATTGGAACCACATCCGGGGCAGGTGACACACTGTTGTATATTTTTTGCAAGCGCGCTGGCGTGAGGTATGCTCTATGTAAAATATTATGTTGGATGTGTTGGAATTTCAAGTTGCGGGAAAGTTTACACAGGCATACAAACACCCTGTCCCACTACTTCTGTATCAACTCTTGACCAATGTCCCGTTTCCAGTGTTGCCTTGTGGAGAGCATAAAGTCTTGCGAGGTAGAAGCTATTGCACGTGTGAACCTCGTGATGAGGTGTCGACCGCCGAGAATCACATAGAGCACATGTAGCAAGGGGTGCCTGTCTGGTTCTGTGTCCGTGATGTGCCAATTCCACTGCATCTCAGTCAGCAGTGTTCGATGCACCAGAAAATTGCCCAGAGACAGACCGTGATCCATGCAGAGCTGTTGGAAGGGGCATAAGGGCACCGTTCTGAAATAGGATGCCTAGGATATTGACCTCTTCTGACTCCCAGAGCTCTGCCCCCACCCCCCCAAGAAGTTCTCTAAAAGGCCATAAGGAGCCAACACGGATCTCCGGCTCGTATGGCGTTAGGATCGGTATAAGTCAGAGGCTTCTAGTATAGCTTGTGTATGCTATGGTCAGTAGCTTGTTAGAGTGTGAGGGGAGTTTACCCGATGGTAGTAACAACTGGTGAATCACTTGGGCGGCTCGGTCCAGCATGGGTAGGCCCAATTCAACCAGATGCCGGCCAGCCAGCCAGCCAATGAGACATCAATTGGAACTGAGCCATCAGGTAATAATGTTCAAAACTGGGGGCCTGATTCACAGAACTAACTTAAGTCAAAAACGTAAAGTTAGTACTTTTTGGTATTCACAGAATACACTTACTCATTTTGGTATTCACAGAATGAACTTACTCATTTCGGTATTCACAGAAGTTAGTAGTCCTAACTTTAGGACTCCTAAATGCCTTCTGTGAATACCGAAAGTCTTAAAGTTAGGATTTTTCTCAGTTTAGGAGTAGTAAGTTAGGACTCCTAACTTTAGGACTCCTAAATGCCTTCTGTGAATACCGAAAGTCTTAAAGTTAGGATTTTTCTCAGTTTAGGAGTAGTAAAGTTAGGACTCCGTAGGGGTCTCAAGGCGCTGGGGGGGGGGGGGGTTTAGCAGGTTCCAGTCCATCAAGGGGGGGGTCTGTTGAAGAGCCAGGTTTTGAGGTTGCTTGCGAAGATGGGGAGCGATGTTGTCTGTCTGAGGTGGAGCGGAAGGGCGTTCCAGGCTTTGGCCGCGAGGAAGGAGAAGGAGCGGCCTCCCGATCTGGTCTTCTGGTGCGGGGGACCACGGCGTAGGAGAGCTGGGCTGATCGTAGGGTCCTCTGGGGTGCGTGGAATTTGAGTCGGCTGTTCAGGTATGCTGGTCCGGTGTCATGGAGGGCCTTGTGAGCGTGGGTGAGCATCTTGAAGGTGACTCTAGCTTCGATGGGGAGCCAGTGGAGTGTGCACAGGAGCTGGGAGATGTGGCAGTGTCTTGGCAGGTTGCAGCAGCGTTCTGGATGTTCTGTAGCTTGCGGGTGAGGTTTTTGTTTATTCCGGCGTAGAGTGCGTTGCCGTAGTCGAGTCTGCTGGTGACCAGGGCGTGAGTAACAGTCTTTTTGTGTTCGAGGGGGATCCATTTGAAGGTCTTACGTAGGAGGTGGAGGGTGTGGAAGCAGGAGGACGAGACGGAGTTGATCTGGCGGTCCATTTTGAGCTCAGAGTCCAGGATGATTCCCAGGTTGCGTGCGTGGTCTGTCGGGGTGGGCGGGCGTCCGAGGGCGGGGGGCCACCAGGTGTCATTCTAGGCGTCGGGGTTTGGGCCCATGATGAGTACTTCTGTTTTGTTGGTGTTTAGTTGTAGGTAGCTGTTTTTCATCCATTTGGCGATGGCTTCCATGCCTTCACGAAAGTTGTGTCTGGCGGTATTGGGTTCGTTGAATAGGGCGAGGATGAGTTGGGTGTCGTCTGCGTATGACACAATGTTGAGTCCGTAGGTTCTGACGATGGGGGCGAGCGGAGCCATGTAGACGTTGAAGAGCGTAGGGCTGAGGGAGGACCCCTGGGGGACTCCGCAGGTGGTTGGTGTAGGGTCCGAGAGGAAAGGGGGGAGTCTGACCCACTGCGTTCTGCCGGTGAGGAAGGTGTGGACCCAGTCGAGGGCCTTGTCTTGGATCCCTGCGTCGTGGAGTCTGCATATTAGGGTGCGGTGAGATACAGTGTCGAACGCCGCTGAGAGGTCGAGGAGGATGAGGGCTGCTGTTTCTCCTTTGTCCAGTAGGGTGCGGATGTCGTCTGTTGCGGCGAGGAGGGCGGTTTCCGTACTGTGGTTTTTTCTGAAGCCGGATTGGGAGGAGTCGAGGATGTTGTGCTCTTCGATGAATGTGGCGAGTTGGCTGTTGATGGCTTTCTCAATGACTTTCACCGGGAACGGGAGCAGGGAGATGGGTCTGTAGTTTTTGTGGTCGGTGGGGTCCGCCGATGGTTTCTTCAGGAGGGGGTTGACCTCGGCGTGTTTCCTGTCGTCGGGGAACGAGGCAGTTGCCAGGGAGCAGTTGATGGTGTGGCAGAGCATGGGTGCGATGGTGTCGGCGGCTCTGTTGAAAATGTGGTGGGGGCAGGGGTCCGTGAGGGCCCTGGAGTGGATTGACTTCATCGTCTTCAGTGTGTCTTCGGTGGTGAGGGCTGTCCAGTTGTCGATCGCTGGCTTCAGGGTGTCGGGGTTGGTTGGTGAGGTTTCAGTGTGTTTGTTGTCTTCGTCGAAGTTGTCGTAGATGCTCTTGATTTTGTGGTGGAAAAAGGTGCTGAGTTTGTCGCAGAAGTCTTGTGAGGGAGGGATGTCGGTGGACTCGCTGGTGGGTTGGGCGAACTCCTTGATGATGTTGAAGAGTTCTTTGCTGTTGTGTGCGTGAGTGGAGATTCTGTCTTCAATCGCTTTTTTCCTCGTTTTTCTGATGAGTTGGTGGTGGGCGTTGGTGGCGGCTCTGAAGTTGTTGTGGGCTTCTGTGGATTTGGTGTTCCTCCAGGCCTTTTCGAGGCGGCGGCAAGTGCGTCTGGACTATGGAAGTTCAGTGGTAAACCATCGGGCTTTCTTGGCGTGGGTGTTGTTGTTGTTCTTGAGGGGGGCTATGGTGTTGGCGCTGTCGGAGATCCATCTGTGCAGGGTTCGGGCTGCGGTGTTGGGGTCGTTGTTTTCCGCGATGGTTGGGGTGGAGTTGCTGAGTGATGAGGTAAGCTGGTCGTCGGCGATTCTGGTCCAGTTGTGGAGGTTGTCCAGGAGGGATGTGGTGCTGGGGTCCAGTTGGTTGTCGAGGTGGAAGTTGAGGTCTCCCAGTAGGGTGTATTTGGTGGACGCAATGGCATGCGGGGAGATGATGTCTGTGATGGAGTTGGCAAAAAGTCCGCGGGGTCCAGGGGGTCGGTAGATGAGGGTTCCTCAGAGGGTGGTGGTAGGGCAGGCCAGTATCTTGAAGTGAAGGTGTTCCATCAGGTCTGTGGGCTCGTCGGGGAGTGTGCTCAGGCGGAGGGTGGATTTGTGGATGATGGCGATTCCTCCTCCCGGGCGGGTGGGGCGGTCCTTCCTGGAGATCTTGTATCCTTGGGGAATGGCGATGGCGATGTCCGGTCCCGAGGTGGTGTTGGTCCATGTTTCGGTGAAGAACGCTACGTCCGGGGTGGTGCTGTCGAGGAGGTCCCAGATTTCGGTGGCGTGTTTGTGGAGGGATCGGACGTTAAGGAGGATGCATTGCAGGGTTTTCGGTTCGGTTGTGGTCTTGTGGGCGGGTTGAGCCGGGTCTGTGGTCTTGGTGCTGCAGGTGTGCCGGCAGCAGTGACAGCTGAAGGGTCCGTGGGTGTCGGCTGGTGATGCTAGCTTGCAGTTGTTGTTGCGGCCTGGGTTGAGAGCGTGGAGTTCCGCTGGGTCGTAGCGTTGGCATTGCGGAGGTCCAGGGTTCCTGGCGCTGTTTGCGGTCGGGTCGCGGAGGGGCGCAGACGGGCTTGCCTTTGGCGCGCCTTCGGCGTGCCAGTGGCGCGTCCGCTGCGCGGCCAATCAGCAGCCGCCATTAAGTATCGGTCGGGGAGGGCTGGACAGCTGGGAGGCGGGGAGGAGAGCTGGATTGGGCCGGTCGCGTTGGTCGTGCTGGGGGGGGAGGGGCCACGGGGGCAGCAGCAACAGGGAAAAACGGGCAGAAAAAGGCAAAAAGAGAGGAAAGAGTGGAAATAAGGCAGTGAAAAGTGCAAGAAAAGTGGAGGAGAGACACAGAAGGAGAGTGAAAGGGGGAGATTAAATCAGTGAAAAAACGAGTGAAAACGGAGGAAAGACACAGAGGGAAAGTGAAGGGGGAGATTGAAATCAGAAAAAAACGAGTGAAAACCTAGGAAAGTCAAAGAGGGAGAGTGAAAGGGGGAGATTGAAATCAGTAAAAAAAAAACAAGTGAAAACGGAGGAAAGACACAGAAGGAGAGTAAAAGGGGGAGATTGAAATCAGTAAAAAACGAGTGAAAACGGAGGAAAGACACAGAAGGAGAGTAAAAGGGGGGGATTGAAATCAGTAAAAAACGAGTGAAAACGGAGGAAAGACAGAAGGAGAGTAAAAGGGGGAGATTGAAATCAGTGAAAAAAACAAGTGAAAAAGGAGAGAAAGAGCGGAGCGAGAGAAAGGAGACAGAGGTCCACTGGACCACCAGGGATGAGGCACAGGTAAGACCTGCGGGTGGAGGAGGGCCTCAAACACCAACACTCGAGAGTGCAGGGGCTCGGGGGAAGGCCTCACTTGATGGTGGAGCTGCGAGGGAGGGAGAGCAATTTCACTGACAATGAGTCAGTGGTCTTGCTCGCCTGTCCCCGCAGCGGCCGCCATTAAGTAAGGGTTGGGGAGGGCTGGACAGCTGGGAGGCGGGAGCGGGGAGGGGAGCTGGTTTGGGCTGGTCGCATTGGTCGTGCTGGGGGCGAGGGGCCGCAGGGGCAGCAGCGGCAGGGAAAAACGGGCAGAAAAGGCAAAAAGAGAGGAAAGAGTGGAAATAAGCAGTGAAAAGTGCAAGAAAAGTGGAGGAGAGACACAGAAGGAGAGTGAGAGGGGGAGATTAAATCAGTGAAAAAATGAGTGAAAATGGAGGAAAGACACAGAGGGAGAGTGAAGGGGGAGATTGAAATCAGTAAAAAACGAGTGAAAACGGAGGAAAGACACAGAAGGAGAGTAAAAGGGGGAGATTGAAATCAGTAAAAAACGAGTGAAAACGTAGGAAAGACACAGAAGGAGAGTAAAAGGGGGAGATTGAAATCAGTGAAAAAAACGAGTGAAAACGGAGAGAAAGAGCGGAGCGAGAGAAAGGAGACAAAGGTCCACTGGACCACCAGGGATGAGGCGCAGGTAAGACCTGCGGGTGGAGGAAGGCCCCGAACATCAACACTCGAGAGTGCAGGGGCTTGGGGGAAGGCCTCACTTGATGGTGGAGCTGCGAGGGAGGGAGAGCAATTTCACTGACAATCAGTCAGTGGTCTTGCTCGCCTGTCCCCTCAGCGGCCGCCATTAAGTTGGGGTCAGGGAGGGCTGGACAGCTGGGAGGCGGGAGCGGGAAGGGGAGCTGGATTGGGCCGGTCGCGTTGGTCGTGCTGGGGGGGAGGGGCTGCGGGGGCAGCAGCGGCAGGGAAAAATGGGCAGAAAAAGGCAAAAAGAGAGGAAAGAGTGGAAAGAAGGCAGTGAAAAATGCAAGAAAAGTGGAGGAGAGACACAGAAGAAGAGTGAGAGGGGGAGATTAAATCAGTGAAAAAACGAGTGAAAACGGAGGAAAGACACAGAGGGAGAGTGAAGGGGGAGATTGAAATCAGTAAAAAACGAGTGAAAACGGAGGAAAGACACAGAGGGAGAGTGAAAAGGGGGAGATTGAAATCAGTAAAAAAACAAGTGAAAACGGAGGAAAGATACAGAAGGAGAGTAAAAGGGAGAGATTGAAATCAGTAAAAAACGAGTGAAAACGGAGGAAAGACACGAACCAACCATGAATCCCTTCGTCCCGATCATACCAATATTCTACATATACTACCGGAACAGGCATGGACGCGTACGGCGCAGAAGGTAAGCCAGACACCAACCACAAAACACATACAACACGTACACGACACATCACACACACACAGAGGGATGCAGAATATACTTACACCAGCAACAGCAGCACCATAGGGGCGGGATGCCCATCACCAATGCCACATATGCACACAGGGGCCTGAATGCGCACCACCACCCCTACCCAGGGGGGCAGGATGCCTACCACCACTACCACCCTTACCCAGGGGGGCTGGATGCCTACCACTACTACCACCCTTACCCAGGGGGCTGGATGACTACCACTACTACCACCCTCACCCAGGGTGGGCTGGATGCCTACCACTACTACCACCCTCACCCAGGGGGGCAGGATGCCTACCACTACTACCACCCTTAGCCAGGGGGCAGGATGCCTACCACCACCCTTAGCCAGGGGGGCAGGATGCCTACCACTACTACCACCCTCACCCAGGGGGCAGGATGCCTACCACTACTACCACCCTTAGCCAGGGGGGCAGGATGCCTACCACCACCCTTAGCCAGGGGGGCAGGATGCCTACCACTACTACCACCCTTAGCCAGGGGGGCAGGATGCCTACCACTACTACCACCCTCACCCAGGGGGGCAGGATGCCTACCACTACTACCACCCTCACCCAGGGTGGGCTGGATGCCTACCACTACTACCACCCTCACCCAGGGGGCAGCATGCCTACCACTACTACCACCCTCACCCAGGGGGCAGGATGCCTACCACTACTACCACCCTTAGCCAGGGGGGCAGGATGCCTACCACTACTACCACCCTCACCCAGGGGGGCAGGATGCCTACCACTACTACCACCCTTAGCCAGGGGGGCAGGATGCCTACCACCACCCTTAGCCAGGGGGGCAGGATGCCTACCACTACTACCACCCTCACCCAGGGGGCAGGATGCCTACCACTACTACCACCCTTAGCCGGGGGGCAGGATGCCTACCACCACCCTTAGCCAGGGGGGCAGGATGCCTACCACTACTACCACCCTCACCCAGGGGGGCAGGATGCCTACCACTACTACCACCCTTAGCCAGGGGGGCAGGATGCCTACCACTACTACCACCCTCACCCAGGGGGGGCAGGATGCCTACCACCACCCTTAGCCAGGGGGGGCTGGATGCCTACCACTACTACCACCCTCACCCAGGGTGGGCTGGATGCCTACCACTACTACCACCCTTAGCCAGGGGGGGCAGGATGCCTACCACTACTACCACCCTTAGCCAGGGGGGCAGGATGCCTACCACCACCCTTAGCCAGGGGGGCAGGATGCCTACCACTACTACCACCCTCACCCAGGGGGGCAGGATGCCTACCACTACTACCACCCTTAGCCAGGGGGGCAGGATGCCTACCACTACTACCACCCTCACCCAGGGGGGCAGGATGCCTACCACCACCCTTAGCCAGGGGGCTGGATGCCTACCACTACTACCAACCTCACCCAGGGTGGGCTGGATGCCTACCACTACTACCACCCTTAGCCAGGGGGCAGGATGCCTACCACTACTACCACCCTCACCCAGGGGGGCAGGATGCCTACCACTACTACCACCCTCACCCAGGGTGGGCTGGATGCCTACCACTACTACCACCCTCACCCAGGGGGGCAGGATGCCTACCACCACCCTTAGCCAGGGGGGCTGGATGCCTACCACTACTACCACCCTTAGCCAGGGGGGCAGGATGCCTACCACTACTACCACCCTCACCCAGGGGGGCAGGATGCCTACCACTACTACCACCCTTAGCCAGGGGGGCAGGATGCCTACCACTACTACCACCCTTAGCCAGGGGGGCAGGATGCCTACCACTACTACCACCCTCACCCAGGGGGGCAGGATGCCTACCACTACTACCACCCTTAGCCAGGGGGGCAGGATGCCTACCACTACTACCACCCTCACCCAGGGGGGCAGGATGCCTACCACCACCCTTAGCCAGGGGGGCTGGATGCCTACCACTACTACCACCCTTAGCCAGGGGGGCAGGATGCCTACCACTACTACCACCCTCACCCAGGGGGGCAGGATGCCTACCACTACTACCACCCTTAGCCAGGGGGCAGGATGCCTACCACTACTACCACCCTTAGCCAGGGGGCAGGATGCCTACCACTACTACCACCCTCACCCAGGGGGCAGGATGCCTACCACTACTACCACCCTTAGCCAGGGGGGCAGGATGCCTACCACTACTACCACCCTCACCCAGGGGGAGCAGGATGCCTACCACCACCCTTAGCCAGGGGGCTGGATGCCTACCACTACTACCACCCTTAGCCAGGGGGGCAGGATGCCTACCACTACTACCACCCTCACCCAGGGGGGGCAGGATGCCTACCACTACTACCACCCTTAGCCAGGGGGGCAGGATGCCTACCACTACTACCACCCTTAGCCTGGGGGGGCAGGATGCCTACCACTACTACCACCCTCACCCAGGGGGCAGGATGCCTACCACTACTACCACCCTTAGCCAGGGGGCAGGATGCCTACCACCACTACCACGCCCACCCATAGGATGGACAATGCATGACACAACCAGCACACCACAACCTAGGGAATGCAAGAAGAAGACATCCCCCCAACACCATGACAAGCGTGTGTAGACTGTGTCAAATGCCTACAACACCGAACATGACTTCGAACATACAATGTGACCCCCTAGCACATGTGCCACACAAATATGTGTGTGGCACACACAATGCAAGCAGGCCATGACCATTGTGGCAATGGGGTCCAAACCCCCATCATCACAGTGACCAAAAGGCAAGTGTGGGGTCCATAGCTGCAGCACATTTTGAACATTGTGGCAATGGGGTCCAAACCCCCATCATCACAGTGACCAAAAGGTAAGTGTGGGGTCCATAGCTGCAGCACATTTTGAACATTGTGGCAATGGGGTCCAAACACCCATCATCACAGTGACCAAAAGGTAAGTGTGGGGTCCATAGCTGCAGCACATTGTGAACATTGTGGCAATGGGGTCCAAACCCCCATCATCACAGTGACCAAAAGGTAAGTGTTGACAAAGTAAGAGGTGCAACTGCCAAACTGCATGGATGATTCCTGGTCACAGAACAACAAACACATCAGTGGCAAAGTAGTGTATGTGTCCCATTGCAACATAAATTGGGGGAGCCAAATCCTGCAGTGCAAATAAGACATAACTTTGGCCATGTGCAGACAAACAACACCCATGGGGGCTGACACCATCAACAATCATCAATGACACAATGACAGAAGTGACCATCCGAATGCAGACCCACATATTTGCACCTATGGGCACACACATGCAGATACCCTGTGGAGACTGCAGATGTGAGGTGAACAGATACCATACCATGGCAGCAATGGGACACACAATCAACAATTAGCACCAAATGAGGGCTCCCGTCCCATCAGCCTGGTCATGGAAGTGCCAACGGAATCATCAGCACAGTTCCAACACACTTGTATAGCAATGTTGCACTGACAACACAGATGAGTCCTTCCCCATTGATGCCCAAACCTGCATGTTCACTGGAGATGGCCACACGGTCAGGGAAGTAGACGAATAGAACAATGGCAGGCACAACAGATGTGCAGGGGTGGAAGCCACAGATGTGAAATTGCCAATCTAAGTAGGAAATCCCATTGCCAAATACTGAACACATGACACCCTCAGATGCTGCTATGGATGACATGGATACACCACAGGATAGGACACATTCCCCCTGGACCACATGGGTTCCTGCACAGTAACACTTCATTATCATGAGACCAACTATCACCATCACTGCAGCAAGGGCATGGTTAGCATCATCAACATCATGTACATCAGAAGCAAAAGCACTAGAGAACAGAAAGTTGCTTTATTCAGCATATGTGGCATTAAAAGTAGAAGTCCGGTAGAACATAAACAAAGGCCAATGGCCAGACCATCAACAAAGTCACAAGTGGGTGACAGTGGCAGATGCCACCCTACACATGCCTGCACAAAACCAGGGACAATCCACTAGGAGGGGCAACCGGGGGGGTAGGCCAGGCACCGCAGGGACAGGATCAGGGCTCACCAGGAGGAAGCAGGGAAGGGGTGGTGGGTGCTGGAGAGCCACTGACAACTGCAGTGGAGGTGTCTGACATGGTGTGTGCCGGCACAACTGGGGGGCATGGCTCAGATGTTGTGGGTGGCGGCACGACTGCAGTGGACCCTGCAGATGGAGTGGACAGGTCCGCCACTGCAGTGCCCAAGTCAGACAGGGTGGTAGTGGACTCCACTGCAGTGCCTACCACCAGGGGAGGAGAATGGGGAACAGGCAAGGTGGGCTGGACAGAGGGGGAGGACACCCTCACCACATCAGTGGCACAGACAAGCGCAGCGGGGGTGTGGTGCCGGGAGAGCAAGTGGCAGGGGAGAAGGCCGGAGCCTCTTGGGGATGGTATATCTGTGGGTGGGGGAACCTGGGGCAGGGTGTGGTGGGGGCACCTGTGGAGTGGGGGCCTGAGGGATGGAGGAAGGAGACCTGGTGCTTGAGCTGCAGGGCGGCGGCGGGGTCTTGCTCTTAGCACTCCGGGGGGACTTGCGGGTGGGGGCCTCAGTCTGTCTGCGCCTGGGGGAGGGTGTCCGGGGGCGAGGGGCACTCTGCTCCATGTGGGGGGGCTTCCTCTTCCCCCTGGATGCTGGGGCAGCTGGATCGGAGGGGAAGAGGCCGAGGTCACTGAGGAAGAGGCGCTGGGTCTTTGGGGTTGCAGGTGAGGCAAGGGAGGGTGCTTTGGAGGGAGAGGCAACTGAGGACTGTGCAGTGCCCATGGATGCGTGTGTGTGTACCAGGGCCCCATCCCCTGTGAGTCTGGTTTCAGTCCCCTGACTGTGCGTGCGTGTGCGTTTAGTTTGTGGCGTGTGTGTCTGTGTGCTGGACGTGTGTGTGCTGGCCTGTGCCGGTGTGTGTGTGCTTGGGACGGGTAAGGTGCTGGGGAGTGTGGATGGAGCAGAGGCAGGAGGGGTGAGGGACTGTCTGAGGAGGGACACTGCTGCCGTCAGGGAGGAGTCCATGGACCTGTTGCCCCTCTGTAGGTCAGACATGCCCGATGAGATGCCCTCCATGAACGACACCAGCTGAGTCAACAGTGCGGTGTGCGCATGGAGGACACTCAGCATGGCTGTCTGCCCTACATGGAGCTGGCGAAGGAGGTACACAGACTCCTCACTCAGGGCAGCAGGGGACACAGGGGCAGGGGGTGCGGTGCCTGGGCCAAAGGAGACACGCTCCCGAACATGGGAGCCTCCACGGACCTGGGGAATGGGAGCCGATGGGAGGGTGGTGGTGGTGCTGGTGGTGGCGGGGACAGCAACACTAGCTGGCGTGTGGTGGCTGCTGACACCCACCTCCACAAGGGAGTCATCCTCCGAGTTGCTCTGGTCCTCAGCTGAGGTGGATGGTGCTGAGGACTCCTCGGTGTGGCTCCCCTCGCCCTCCGTGCCACTGGGTCCCTCCGACCACTCCTCGGCTGCTGACCCAGTCTGGCTCTCCGGCTCCTCCTGGTCCGTGGAGCTGTCCCCTTCCGTGGCCGTGGATGTATCTGCAAACAATGGGGAAACAGACAGACATCAGTCACCTGCACCAAACGCACACACCACTGTGAGCACAGCACATTACAGAGCAAGCCCTGGCATCATTAGTTGTACATTGCTAAAAGTGCCCTAACTGAACAGGAGAAGCCAATTGTCAGTCTGATGCCAAGCATGGCACTCACATCCCACATGACCTTGCACCCATCTGTCTGGTGTCTGTTGGATTGCAACACCCCAGTGGGGACACATGCACCAAGTACACAGTAGTTGGACAGTGCAGAGGACACGGTGTGGCATGTGGACATGCACACATCACAGCTCTTGCCACTGAGTCAGTACAGGTTTCCGGATGAAAGGGATGCCCAAAGTCAAATAGGAAATGCATGTGATGCATACCAGCGACAGACACCATGATGCACCCATGTCCTGATAGCCAGCGCCACTATGGTGTGCATGTAGCACATGTCACTCCCCTGCAGGACCACCAATAAGTTGACACATGCCATGGCTGAGGCATGACTGCTAAGTCATACATCACTGTCTCAGTGATGTATGACTTGGCAGCCAGACAACAACACTATGCACTGTGTCACAATAGTAGGTCATGGGGAATGCAAGTCCTGGAGCTGCACAAGTGCACATGTACATCCCCCACACAACACATCATCTTAACCCTCATCTGTCCAGGTCACACCTATTGGACATATGGGAGACCTGTGACACTACCCTCTGAACCTGAGCCCCTCACAATTTGCTGTGAATGGGGAACAGCTGCCTGAACTTCACATTCGCATACCCCAGTCTGCACGGGCAGCTGATCAAACACCTATGTGACACACAAGTATCATCTCCTATGGTCACATCTCCAGGGGCATGCTGAGCCCCTACCAAGAAACACCCCAGCAGTCCTGGCAACTAATCCACAGCACACTGACACAGAGGCAGACACCTGAGGGGTCAAATCACTGTGCACAATGTGTCAGCTGATACACGGGAGTGGGAGTACAGAGTGCATTGCATGGCCTGGAGTAGGCATGACTGTCCTGCTCCACATGAATGAGGGATGTGCCCTGTACAGTGGATAGCTGGCTATGTATGTGTGACACACGTAATCTGCACACTCCTGGGGCCCAAACATTGTTCCCACCCGCTGCATGGGCGTGTGCCACATACCCCAGGCACATGTGGTGGCTCAGCTCAGCAAGTGGACCGCATATCAAAGCAACACGCAGATCACATGTCCAAACCCAGGCGTTGTGTGAACAATGGACCCACCCATGATGCCCACAACAGAGTTAGGGAAACAGATGCTGTCCCCCACCTTTAGTGAAGCAAACTGCAAGGACACAGTCCCAAGTGACACAATTCCCTGAATGTAAGGGCCACACTTGGGTATCAGATGAGCAGTGGGCAGTGCACAATAGAGGGACATGGCTCCTGGACAACATGACTGATGCACTGTGGCAGTTGAACCAGGCCAGAGGAGGGACAAAGCATGTAATACAGAGTTCACAGTGCAGTCTTTGACTCACCCCCTCCTTGCTGCTGTCTGGCCTTCAGCTGCCCATCGAGGTCTGGAAACACCACCGCCAGGATCTGGAGCATGTGGGGGGTCAGGGTCCGTGTTCCGCCCATCCTGCGAGGAGGCGACAGCTTCAGCTGGACCCGTGCAATCCTCCGGGTCCAGCCCCGAAGGTCCTGCCACCTCTTCTGGCAGTTGCGGATCCGGCGCTTGTAGACCCCCACGGACCGGACAGCCCGGACGATGTCCTTCCAGATTTCCTGCTTCCGATGGGCATTAACCTGTCAGGATGACAAAGTGAAAAGGCCATTACCACACATGCAACATATCCGTGCATGACACAGTTGTATATACATGTCTCAATCACAGGGGCACATGATGTACACAGGCAGTGCAAAGCTGACCATGGACAGTTTGCCAGACGTCACTACATGGTATCATTGCATGGGAAGTAAAACCATGTTCAAATGCACTGTCACTTCACCATACCTGTCCAGTGCAAGTCACTACACACTATGGGGGTGACAACTACTCAGTGAGCCTGCTAGCCAGTGGCGTGCAGACTCTCAGCCTTGCTAGTCACACAAAATGCACATTCAGAAAGGCAGTGCACAGAACACTCACCTGCTCCCCTGGTGTCCCATACAGCTTGCTGTACTGTGGAAGTAGGCTGTCCAGCAGGGCCTGGTTCTCTTCAAGGCTGAAGGCTGGGGCTCTCTCCACAGTACGTGCCATTGCAGGGTCCAGAGGGGCAGAGACAGCAGCAGTGCAGTGGCAGATGTCGTCCTGGAGCATGTAGTGCAGGCAAGTGAGCTCTCAGGGGAACAGCCAGCAATATATATGTGCTGGAGAGGCAGATACTGTCCCTTGTGTCCAAAGTGATAGGTACAAGTCGTTTGCATCTTCTGAATCTGGCCAATCCATGGAATAGCAGCACCACGCCCACAGCATCCTTCAAATCTTCAACTTCATGACATACATGATTTTGCAACATTGTTGTGGGTGACCAACTGAATTTACAGCAACCGACTCGTTCGAAATTCGAAAACGCGTCCGTTGCCAGGCAAGCCCATTGTCAATGGGTGCGCACCGATCGGTCCATTGCGGTACAACGCGTACCCGCACACATTGAATGCAATGGGCCGGCCGGAGGCACCGATCGGTCCATTGCGGTACAACGCATCACTGTACATGTGACTGGCATATGTCAGCATGCCTGTCTCAGATGGACATATGCCAGCCACAGATAGCTCCCAGGGAGTGAGGGGCACACCTACATCACGACAGCCTGTTCAAACTTTATCATAAGGCATGTAAGGATGCATTTCCTATTGTGTGTATGTTGGTGTACATGTTGTCCTGTGGGTGTCACCTGTGGGCAGCCACCCCCAGGCTGTGCACGTGTTCATGGGGACAGGATCCTGGGTGTTACGTGTACATGACCACTGTGATGTGCAACTGTTCATATCTGTGCATGTGCCATGGTCACATTTCACAGTGGTGTATGTGTATGTCATGTCACATACCCCGTGAGTCCCATGTGGGACGGTATGTTTGAGCCAGGGTGTCCCAGTGTCACAATAGTGATGGTCCTCCACAGTCTTTGTGCATGTAGTGTTTACAATGTCTCTGATTTCATGTGCACAATGGGAGACAG
Organism: Calotriton arnoldi; assembly: GCA_963921515.1. Taxonomy (NCBI): domain Eukaryota; kingdom Metazoa; phylum Chordata; class Amphibia; order Caudata; family Salamandridae; genus Calotriton; species Calotriton arnoldi. Next base: position 76,517 of record CAWUFW010015905.1, read on the forward strand.
TCTCCACATCCACGTTGTGTGTGCATGGACTCTGATGTTGTGCGTGTGTGTCACAGACGTCCATGTCTGTCCTGCCGTGGCAAGTGGGGCCACTACCTGTGGGGGTCATGGTTGTTTTGCTGTGGTGTATACATGATACTCCATGTAATGCCAGTGTCCATGTGGCATTACAGGGTCCCTGGGAATGTACCTGTCGTTGAGCTGTGGTGCCTGGGGCACATCTGTCCTCACATGTCACTGTGGGGGGTTATTGTGACACGGCAGCAGGAGATGGGAACTGTGACACGGCCTCATGATATCCAATGGGCCAACCTGGGACTAATTGATGCAACCTGTTGGACCGTGTTGACAGATGTTGGCCATGTATGTACCATACATGTCCTTCCGGTACTGCACACTTCATGTAGTTGTGCCTCATAATGATGTATGTTGGGATCTTGAGTGTGTCAATGCCGCATATGTGGGGTGACTGACAATCTTGCTTACTTCTCCTCTGCACTGCAGGGCTCCTGCTGTCCAACGACCATTCCCAGACGTGGCAACGATGGTGGAACGGGACAGCATCCGACGGTACCGCTTCACCAGGCAGCTGATTGAGGATTTGGCAGTGCAGTTGTCCCCACATTTGCAGCCTGGCCGGCCGTATCCTACAGCGCTGACCCCCAAGGTGAAGGTGATGGCAGCCCTACACTTCTTTGCCACTGGTACCTTCCAACATACTGTGGCGACTGCTGGTGGGATGTCACAGACCATGTTCAGCCGTGTGCTCCGCGATGTTTTGGCGGCAATGTTGCTCTTCCTGAACCGGTACATCTATTTCCCTAGACTGCGACGACTCACTGACGTGAAGAGTGACTTTTATGCCCTGGGGAGGATGCCGCATGTCATTGGCTCCATTGATGGGACACATGTGGCTTTGGTACCACCACAGGCCCAGGAGTAGGCCTACAGGAACCGCAAGCACTACCACTCGGTCAATGCACTGGTGGTGTGTCTTGCAGACATGACCATCACACACATGTGTGCCCGTTTCCCTGGTTCAGCACACGATGCCTTTGTGATGAGGAGTAGTCACATCCCCAGGATGATGGCACAGATGCAGAACCAGCGCGCCTGGCTTGTCGGTGTGTACTGACTTTGTGCCATTGTGTGTGATCTGATCTGTAGTATTCCACCCACTTTTCCAAGTCAGCTAATGTGCACTTGTCTGTCCGTAGGTGACTCGGGATACCCCAACATGCCGTGGTTGCTGACACCCCTCAGGAACCCTGTGACACCAGCCCAGATGCGCTACAATGAGGCACATGGTCGGACCAGGAGAGTGATTGAGCGGACATTTGGTCTCCTGAAGAGCCGCTTCCGCTGCCTGGACAAGACCGGAGGGTCCCTCCCATATGCCCCTGCGAAAGTGTGCAAGATTATCATCGTCTGCTGCATGCTCCACAACCTGGCAGTGCGGAAGGAGTTGCCTCTCATCCAGGATGACAATGACCAACATCCGCCACCTGTGGAGGATCCTGGCCTGGACCACGATGCCAGTGACGATGATGATGATGATGGTGATGGTGATGTCCGCACACAGCTCATCACCAACTTCTTTAGCTGAATGTGAGTATCCTGAGGTGTCATGTCAATGATGTGAGTTGGCATGATGTGTGGGTGGTGCTCTGGTGCTGTTGGAGTGTGTCCATGGGCTACTTGACTGGATGTGTGTTGCGATGTGTGGTGACAGGTGGGCTGTACTCCCCAACAGTGTTGACATGCTAACTTGGTTCTGGGTGGGTATCTTGTAACATGTATTGTGCATGAGTTTTGCTGTTCTGTCCTGTACTCCATTGCTTTTGACTGTGTGTCATTTCTGTCCTTCACAGGGTACTTTCAGATTCGTTTGGTCAACTGTGTCCACCGACGACGTGATTGCACATCCAGGCTGGTAGCTGTTGTGTCCCTACAGGTGATGTGCGCCACACCCATGGACTTCCTTCCGTCTACAGTTGTTGACTGTGTGCCCGCTGCCAGGTGGGATTACCTTGCATCTGTAGTGGTTACGGCATGTTGCAACTGTGTAATAAACCTGTGCTTCACTTTGTGATGTGCGTTGTCTGTGGTCACACATTTGACTGCCATTTGCTTACTGCACTTGTGGGCTACTTGACTACAACTGGGAATGGGTGTGGTGTCTGTGCATTGCACCGTCTTCCCTGGCAACATCAGTGTAGGCAATGAGTCAGATGGCCTAGGTGTGTATGTGTTGTGTAGCCCTGGTGGTGTGTCTCCCTCATGTGTGTCACGTTGCCTGTACTCACATGCCTGTGTTGTCCTTGCTGTTGCAGTTCGCATACACAGTGTAATTTTGCAGTTCATCATCCCCATAACAGCACCCACGTTGGAATCACGACAGAGGCAAGTATGGTGTATTAGTGTGTTTATTGTGATACATTTGTGTTAATAGTGTATAGGATGGGTTGTGCTGTACATAAATCTTGCAATCCCAAGTTCCTAGGTGAATTGAAAGTCCTGGTAGACAGGATCCCCAGTATCGGGGCCACAGTTGTCTGACACATTGGTCCAACTTGTACTCCCCATGCAATGTGTGGGAGTAGTGTTGCCGTCAACAGGGTGAACAGTCTGTGCACAAAGGCGAACATCCAGAACAGGTTCAGGCTTCCTGGGAGTTGCGCTTGGCCATCGGCCTCTCACTTTTCCCTCCTCGGACGACCCCTCTTCTTGTGGGGGGGGGCCCTCAAGTACAGGCCGCTGCGGTGCAGGGGACTCTCCGCCAGAGTCCTCCTCCCTCCCTGTGGCAGTTGCAGTTTGTTCGGCACCAGATGTTGTTGGCACACAGGGAGGTGTGGACTGGTTGCTGTTCATCTGGCGGAGGCATTGTAAAATGTCCCTGTGCACCGCCGTCATCTCATGCAGTGCATCCCACTTGGACTCCACGCGGGACATGTGTGAGTCCACCCGGGACATGTGTGACTCCACGTGGGACATGTGGGAGTCCAAGCGGGCATGATGGGCAGCCTGCTGCTGTTTAATGTCTCTGAGGAGCCCCACTACCTGGCTGAGGTCTCCAGTGCTGGACTGGTACGCATCAGCTATGCGTACCAGTTGTGGGTCATCATGCACACCAGCAACGTCTGCAAGCAGCGACCTCTGTCTCCCACCCCTCCCACCACCCCTGCTGACATGTGCAGTGTGTGCAGTGGCACGCACAGATAACCCTGGTCCACCTTGGGGGTTGGTGGTGGTGGTGGTGTCCATGCCCCCAGGTTGGTCCAGGGTCACTGTGCTGGTGTTGCTCCTTGTTCTGTCCATGTCGGCAGGGATGGTATTCGTGGTGACAGTCGTTGGAGGGGTGGGTGCAGGGGGTGCAGCTGGTGGTACTGCTGGTGCTGCAGCTGGTGGTCCTGCTGGTGCTGCATGTTGACTTGCACCGGATGTGCCAGGTTGTTCTTCATCGTCCGAGGAGGACAGAGGCTGTACGACGCCAGTGAGCTCGGCATCCTCTTGAGCCTGGGACTGGGACTCCTCAGCGTCTGCTGCTGTGTCCCCATCATCACCTGTTTTTGGGAGACACAAACAATGTATGTTATGTTTCTGCAGGCATCAATGGTTGACACACATGACAGTTGTGACTGTGCCTCTGGGTGCGGGCCTGTACATTGCATTGTCCTAAGTCGTCACAGTCAGGGGTTGATATTGGTGTGGCACATTGTCCTGCATTATTTGGGCATTTCTATGTATTTTCTGGGGTGTGAACATGGTCTGCATTGGTTGTGTTTGGTTGACAGCCGGCCCTCCTTCCCACCCACCCAGCCAGTCAGTTATCCCACCATGGAACGTGCTTGCGTTGCAGGGAGTGTAAGTTGTCTCTCAGGATGTCAGTCAGTGGTGTCCTGCTGTTTGTTGGTGCACATTTGCCAGCAGGGCCTTGTGCTCCCCACAGCAGTAGCCAGTGTCAGCCATCTTGTGAGTCCTTCTCCACTCCCTGTGATGTGAGCATGGTTCAGGGTGGTGTTGATGGGACAGTTGTGGGGGTGAGCTATGTCTGTGACTACGACTCCCATCATGCCATTGCCTCCACCCCACTTCCCAGCATTCCCATACTTACTTGCTTTTGTGTGGAGTTCAGTGTGTGTGGGTGTGAGAGCAATGGCAAGATGGCTGACAGTGGTGTCCTGCTGTTGGTTGGTGTGCAGTACCCAGCATGCCCTTGTGCTCCCCACGACACAGCAACAGTGTCAGACATCTTTGATGGGCCTTTCCACTCTCTGTGGGATGTGCATGCGTCAGTGTGAGCTTGCTGGGCCATGTGGTGGGGGATGTAGAGCTGTGACTACGACTCCCATCATGCTATTGCCTCCTCCCCCTTCCCAGCATGCCCATGCTTCCTTCCTTTTGACTCTGCTTCCCTGTGGGGTGGGCTGGCTGTGCTGACAGGATGGCTGGGAGTGTTGTCCTGGCAGTTGTTTGGCTAGAGGTACCAAGAGTGTCCCTGTGCTTCACACAACATAACCCAGGGTGGTGGTTCTTTGTGGGATCTTGTGTTAGGATGGGGGCATTGCATTCTACCAGGTGGGTTCTGTGGAGTTTGTGTTGGGGGGTGTGAGGGGAGGGGCTTGTGACTATGGTCAGTGCTGCAAGTCCCCCTTCCCACCCAGCTAGCCAGATATCCCACCATGGAACGTGCTTGCATTGCAGGGAGTGTAAGTTGTCTCTCAGGATGTCAGTCAGTGGTGTCCTGCTGTTTGTTGTTGCACAGTTGCCAGCAGGGCCTTGTGCTCCCCACAGCAGTAGCCAGTGTCAGCCATCTTGTGAGTCCTTCTCCACTCCCTGTGATGTGAGCATGGTTCAGGGTGGTGTTGATGGGACAGTTGTGGGGGTGAGCTATGTCTGTGACTACGACTCCCATCATGCAATTGCCTCCACCCCACTTCCCAGCATTCCCATACTTACTTGCTTTTGTGTGGAGTTCAGTGTGTGTGGGTGTGAGAGCAATGGCAAGATGGCTGACAGTGGTGTCCTGCTGTTGGTTGGTGTGCAGTATCCAGCATGCCCTTGTGCTCCCCACGACACAGCAACAGTATCAGACATCTTTGATGGGCCTTTCTACTCTCTGTGGGATGTGCATGCGTGAGTGTGAGCTTGCTGGGCCATGTGGTGGGGGATGTAGAGCTGTGACTACGACTCCCATCATGCTATTGCCTCCACCCCCCTTCCCAGCATGCCCATGCTTCCTTCCTTTTGACTCTGCTTCCCTGTGGGGTGGGCTGGCTGTGCTGACAGGATGGCCTGGAGTGTTGTCCTGGCAGTTGTTTGGCTAGAAGTCCCAAGAGTGTCCCTGTGCTTCACACAACATAACCCAGGGTGGTGGTTCTTTGTGGGATCTTGTGTTAGGATGGGGGGCATTGCATTCTACCAGGTGGGTTCTGTGGAGTTTGTGTTGTGGGGTGTGTGAGGGGAGGTGCTTGTGACTATGGTGGGTGCTGCAAGTCCCCCTTCCCACCCAGCTAGCCAGATATCCCACCATGGAACGTGCTTGCATTGCAGGGAGTGTAAGTTGTCTCTCAGGATGTCAGTCAGTGGTGTCCTGCTGTTTGTTGGTGCACAGTTGCCAGCAGGGCCTTGTGCTCCCCACAGCAGTAGCCAGTGTCAGCCATCTTGTGAGTCCTTCTCCACTTCCTGTGATGTGAGCATGGTTCAGGGTGGTGTTGATGGGACAGTTGTGGGGGTGACCAATATCAGTGACTACGACTCCCATCATGCTATTGCCTCCACCCCCTTCCCAGCATGCCCATGCTTCCTTCCTTTTGATTCTGCTTCCCTGTGGGGTGGGCTGGCTGTGCTGACAGGATGGCTGGGAGTGTTGTCCTGGCAGTTGTTTGGCTAAGAGTCCCAAGAGTGGCCCTGTGCTTCACACAACATAACCCAGGGTGGTGGTTCTTTGTGGGATCTTGTGTTAGGATGGGGGCATTGCATTCTACCAGGTGGGTACTGTGGAGTTTGTGTTGGGGTGTGTGTGAGGGAAGGTGCTAGTGACTATGGTTAGTGCTGCAAGTCCTCCTTCCCACCCAGCCAGCCAGCCAGTTATCCCACCATGGAACGTGCTTGCATTGCAGGGAGTGTAAGTTGTCTCTCAGGATGTCAGTCAGTGGTGTCCTGCTGTTTGTTGGTGCACAGTTGCCAGCAGGGCCTTGTGCTCCCCACAGCAGTTGCCACTGTCAGCCATCTTGTGAGTCCTTCTCCACTCCCTGTGATGTGCGCATGGTTCATGGTGGTGTTGATGGGACAGTTGGGGGGGCAATATGTGTGACTGCGACTCCCATGATGCTATTGGCTACACTGACTTGGCCAGCATACACAGAATTCCTTCCTTTGAGTGGTCTTCACTGTGTGTTGGTGTTGTTGTGGTGGCTACATGTGTGGATGTGTTTGTTAGTTCTATTTGTGCCACTGCCTAGCTGTAGTTGTAGTTGTGTTTGTACATGTGTTGGCACAGTTGGATGTGACTTTTTTGATGGCATGTGTTGTGTTTATCTGACTGACATACACATTTTGGGATGATTCTGTTCTGGTTGCTGTGTAATTGCTATGAGTGCATGGTTTGACTCTCCCCTTGACAGTGATGTGTGTGTTTTGTGGCAGTATATTGTGTACATTTGTTGTGTACTCACCAGGCTCTGAGATCTCCTCTAGTCCATATACGCTCACTGGCGGAAGGATGGCCCGCACCTTCTCCTCCCAGGGCCTGAGGTATATTGGCTTGGCAGGAGGGCCACTGCCGGTGTATTGGCTGTTGATGTAGTCTTTCTTCAGCATGTCCCGTACCCTCCTGCGCACGTCATACCACCTGTTCTGGATGTCGGTCTTTGTGCGCCGACATGGTGATTGGGCGTTCACCCTGTTGATGATCCTCTCCCACATCTTGGTTTTCTGCGACATGGGGGTCTGTTGGACCAGTGTGCCAAACAGCTATGGCTCCACCCTGAGGATCTCGTCTACCATGACTTCCAATTCACTATCTAGGAACTTGGGATTCTTCTTGGGGGCATGGTGATGGGTGGTGATGGTGGGTGATGTGTGTGTTGGTGTGCAGGTGAGGGTGTGTGAGTGTGTGTTTTGCTGGGTGTATGTGAGGTAGGTATTTGTTGGTGTGCTGATGGTGTGTGGCTTGTGTGAGGGATGAGCTGTGGGTGTGTGGTTGCTTTCTCTTGGGTGCTGGCAGTGGAATGGCATTTGCAAAGGCTCATGGTTGTGATTTGTGTCCTTTATATAGGTGGAGTTGTGGGTGTGTCTTTGTTCTCTGTCCCCACCCCCTCCAGTATTTATTGGCTTGGTAATTGCTTGTTTGGCCTTTTTTTGGGTGATTTTTCCTTTGTGCTGTTTGTGTATGTTGGAAACGTTCTTGTGACCGAGTCGGACCCTGCATTGGTCTCGTACGGTGTTCTCCGTTTCGTTCACGCTGTGTTTGTGCAGGTTTCTATGCTGCGTACGCGTCGGTCGCGGTGTATTGTGTTGCTTCGGCTCGGTTTTGTATGCGTGTCGGTCGTACGGCTTGTCCTCCGTCCGACTCGCTCGTGGTTTTCGCGCCTTGCATCGTACTTTGCGGTTTGGAATTTGCGTGTACGTTTCGGTCGGATTTGTTCCGGGTGCGTGTCGGTCGGTTGGATTCGCGTGTTTTTCCGGCCGGATTGCTGTTTTCCGTGCGGCTCGGTCGGTCGACTTGGTTTCGGTACGTGTCGGTCGGATTTTTTGCGCCTTGCATCGTACTTGGCGTGTTGTGCGCCACGGGTACGGGTCGGTCGGTATTTTTTCCGGATCCGAGTCGGTCGGTGCTTTTTCCGGCCCGAATCGGAATCGACCCCTTAGTCCTGAAGAGACCCTTTTATTCAACTCAAGTCGAAATTTCGACATCTCTTTCTCGGCTCTCTTTTCCATTATGAGGATTATGAATGTCCAATAATTGTTAAACATAACTTTGTTTACATTTATTAGATGGCCCAAGTCTGTACAGTGTCTTGTATTCACTTTTATGTACTGTCACATTCACTTGAGCACTGCGTCGTTTGCACTTTGTATATATTGAGTACAAGGATGAGTACTGAGATCTGTTGAGAGAATATATTTATCAACAAAAGAAAGCCTCGTCAGACCTTTCTTGTGTTTGAACTGAGAATTTTTCTCTATGTGCAATAGTTATAACATTAAGGGATGGGATTATTTACTGAGGATGTGATTTCCACTCACTGAATGATGCCCACGGCACTCTGAATATATATATATAGTATATGGTACTAGGCCATGTGCAGCTGGGGGTTGGCCACAGGGCCTTTTCTACAGAAAAACCCTATGCCCAACCACATGCTGCATGTAGGCAACCCCTCATGGGCATCAAACCACCACTGCATGAGGTCACAATCCCTTACAGGCAGCCAACCCCCTGCTGCACAGACCCATTGACTGTGTACAGTGGAGAACTGGTTGCAAGGCATGGCGTCTGCACAGGTGCTGCACACTTACCCCCACAGGCAATCAATCACCGCTGCACACAACCATAGGCTGTGTTGGTCGCGGGCCTGGCTAATGGCCAGGCCATTCTCCCATTGCATGTGGTCAATCCCATCCTGGGGAGCCAGCTCCATGCTGCATGTGGTCGACCCCCCTGTGGGAGGCCGACCTCCTACTGCACACAGCCTTCAGTCATGCACAGTAGAAGGTTGGTCAGAGGCCAGGCCCAGCGCCTAACTCCTGCCATGGATGCCAATTTCTCTCAGACCCTAACCTTAATTCTAATATTTTTTTACAATTTTGCCATTGTACTCTGTTAATTTGCTGTACTACTATTCAAGCTTCACCCCCATGATACTGTGGGACCATGCACGCTTCAGTGAGCTAAGCTTGCACAGACCCTTGGTACCTGGGGTGAGGCTTGAATGATATGGAAGGACTGAGTTCTGTGGGAGTATCTCGGTATCAGGGACATGAACATCCTTCTGGGTCCTTTTAACCAGTGCTGGGGGGTCAGTGTGTTCCTAACATATATATATATATATATATATATATATATATATATATATGTGTTGTTTTTATTTTCAGGACATAAAGATTGAGTCCCTGAGTCCTGCAATAGGGGCTGCAACATTTTTCTCTGAGTTGCTGTCAACCAATCAGATCTCTTGGTATTGCCGGACTGGTACCGGTCCTACAATACCGAAATGGCCGACAGGAGAAAAAGCTCCCTCGACCAATCAGAGGACCCTATTTTTTTATTTACATTACCATGGTACTCCTGTGGAAGTCCCTTGGGACCATCCATCCAGATATAGCCGTGGCTGCCAATCCTTCCACTGCAACATGGGGTTGGCCACAGGACTGTCCGCGGAGAAGGGGGGTATTGTTCTGGCTCCTGAAACAGTTTTGTTTCACAGGATGGGCGCAATCCAAAAAAAGAAATGTAATTCGGCCCCGGAAGGGGAGGTCCCTCTGAGGCCCCACCATAAGGTCAATGTACCCTTACCCTGCCCCCTTATACATTATTGTTATTCATTTTCAGGACGTCAGGATCAAGTCCCGGTATCCTGTAATAGCAGCCTCAACATATCTCTTTATGTTGCACCCAGCCACTCAGACGACAAGCTCCTGTCAGATTTGCATGATGGGAAAAAGCCCTCTCAGCAAATCAGACAACTGGACTTCAACAAGACATCTGTAGATGCAACATCCAGATAGCTATAAATTTGAACCTTAATTTCTCAGAAACTACTGAATGGATTTACACCATAATGACACAAAACATGCTTTCTGGGTCAAGATAAAGCTTTCTGCCAAATTTAGTTTAATGCCATTCATCCATTCTGGCTTTAGCACTGTTCAAAATTCCCTATAGAAATTGCAAGGGGAAATTGCATTATGGATTCTCCATTTTCTAAGGCCTTGCTTGACGGATCACCCCACGGATCACCCCAAATATTTCAGGAAGGAGCTGAGGTGGATAACATTTTTGTTTGGAAAGTTTTATGAAGATGAGACAGACGGCACCAAAGTTATTACCAAAGCAACAAATCCATTTTCTGTGGTATCATGCTCCTAATTATAACTACACAATGGCAACCACAGTATTGAGACTACAAAAATATAATGGACAAGAATATAGAAGGTAAGTTTATATTCTTTTACTTTTTACAATGATGTCAACATGTAATTAGGCAGTTTTCACAATGTTTGTTAGTTAGAACAGTAAATTAGATCTCCCAAAGTGTACACTTTTCCTAACATTTGTTTCTTGGGCAGGAGTTAAAATAGTAAACTTGACACTACTCCCCATGTCTTCACTTCTTATAATGTTTGTTAGACTGGAGGTTCAATAGCAAATCTGTTTCCCAAGCACAAGTATGCACATTCCACAATGTTAGTAAGATTGAAACTAGAAGAGTAGATCCACCCCACTAAATATATGTACTTTCATCTGTATTTGTTAGATGGGAGTTAGAATAGCAAGTCTGAATCCTTCTCAATGTATGGTATTTTCTGAATGTTTGTTAAACTGAAGTTGGAATAGTAAAGCTTTCTCCCTTCTATGTATGTACTTTCTCCAATGTTTGTTAGACAGGACTTAAAATAGTTAATATGATCCCTCCTAAATATATGCACTTTTTCCAATGTTTGTTAGGCTGGAGTTAGGAAAGTAAATATGAACCCTCTTCAACGCATGCACGCTGCTCCATGCATGTTAGACTGTACCTGAAATATTAAATCAATCCGCTCCAATGTATCCAATTTTCCCAATGTTTGCTAGACTAGAGTTAGAATATTAAATCAGATCCCCCAATGTGTGCAATTTCACTAATGTTATTTATAATGGAGTGAAAATAATAAATCTGCCCCCAAATGGAGTAACTTTATAAAGAGTTTGTTAGACTTCAGTTAGAATAGTAATTCTGCAGCTACCAATATATACGCTTTGTTAGATTGGAATCAGATTCGTGAATGTTACCCCCCTCCCGCCACCCATGTTTGCAGTTTCCTATTTTTTGTAGGATTTTATAATAGTGTATTTGTATTGTTTTTGTTTGTCTATTTTCCCTAATATTTTTGGTTTTAGTTCGGTTAATTCAAATTACTTTATAGTGGATTTTTTTGTCATATATTTTGGGCATCTTTAACTTACAATTATATATTTCTATAAACTGTTTTATTGTTAAATTAGCTTTCTATTGTGGTTTTTTTAAAATGATTTACTATAGTTAAATGTTTTAAGTATTTTACAACTATTAATTTTTGGTATATATTTTAAATATTATTTATAACAGTTGAATAAATCTGAAAAATATTTTAGCATTTAAAAAATGTATTAAGTATATGTTTAATTTATTCTTAAATATGAATCCCAATAATTATATATATACACATATATTTATTATTAATATTTTTATACCATAATACATTTGCTGCAATTTAGAATTTAAAATTAAAACGTATTTTATTCTTTAATCTTTGTTTTTGTATTTTAATACTTTACTGTTTATATGTTTTCTCTGTTATTTTTATTTTATATGAATTAAATTTATAAAAATGAACTCAACTTTTATTTTAAATCATGTTAATGTTAATTACAATTAATGGACACATTTTTTACCACATTATTTTGTACAACAATATTTTTGTACTTTTCATTATAAGTATGTACATTTGATAGAGTTGTAGGATATGTTTTTACCACTTGTATGTTTTGAAAATATAAAAATATATATATATTTCTCTCTATATTACGTAAAGTGTAAACCTTTTTATTAATGGCTCTTCCAGTTCAAATCTCTGCCCGTCATTGTTCTTGTTCTTCACACCTGATAGCACACATCGATACCTGCTACAATGTCCTGGACAGTTTTCTGTTTGCATGCATGTTTAGCTGGACAATGTCCAGTCACAAGCCTTAGTATTGATATTAAACGGCTTTTCAAATAATCAAAAAAAACAATAAATGCACAATGTTTGCATTCTTCAACTCAGAGCGACTTCCTCGAGAGGGAATAGAGCATGAAAAAGTATGTCAAGCATTCTTGGATTTTCTTGTTCGGTCTCTGATGAAAGAAAAAGATTACGACTTTCACCAAGCCAAATCCTTTTTTAATTTAAAATAATATGAGATTTCTGAACGCGTATTTTTATTGTTCTTGCAAGAATGTACCGAACAAAAAATACGACCTGACCTCTGCTTTATACAAAACTTATCACAGTAAACAGTGGCGTATCTAGGCACTCTGCCGCCCGTGGCGGTTCCTGCCTTTTGCCGCCGCGCTGAGGGGGGGGGGTATGCTGTATGCTGGCGATGATTTTTGCGGCGGCCGCCGCCCGCAAAACTCGTGCCGCCCGGGGCGCACCGCCCCCTCCGCCCCCCCCTTGCTACGCCAGTGCAAACTACTAAGTCAAACAGACATAATTTGAAAGGATTTGCATAAATGTTAATATCAGGCCAGAAGCAAGGAACCAAAATCTGCCTCTCTAAGAGAAGAGCATTTGTGTTCGGTATTATATTCCAAGTACCCCAGCTCGTTCAACTCCCCATTTTTAACTTTCCAGTGTAGAGTATGTGTTACTTCTATCCACAGATGAATCTGGGAGAGGGTGTGGCGTAAGGGGTGGAGCAGCCAACTTTGGAACCGGCGATCCAGGGTCGAGTCTCGGCGGGGGCACAACGTTCTGTGATTGTGGGCAAATCACTTAATTTCTCTGTGCCTACAAAAAAAAACTGCAACAATGAAATGTCAAATAACTCATGGCCATCAAGGGACTAAAGAAAGCATTCACTGCTTCCATGCACAGGACAAACATGCATGGCTGGACTGGAAGCCAAAATCATCCCTGGCAAAAATGTTCATACCAGCCCCACTGCAGGAGGCCATGACTAGAACTGGTCAATAGGGCCTTTCAAGGTTGAGTCATGGCAGCCAATACAGCTCTGAACGCAGCCTTCTAGCCTGCTGCCCATCAGGAAAATGTCAATGTGGCAGAATGACCATTCCGGCCCTGCAAACTACTGTGCCTCTGTTTACAAGTTGTACAATAGCGATCACAAATTTCATTCACTGATTATGAAGAGATTCTACTCCTCAACCTGCATGTGCACTACAAACTATATAGTGTAAACAGTCTTACTCTACTGGAAAAAATACAGAATCTGGTTGGAAAACCAAGTGAAGGCATTGCGCCAATTTGCTGGTTTCCACCACTGTTAGACATGGCATCCTTGGCGTGGTTTTCCCCTGTCTTTTTGCCTCTGCCTCCTGTATTTTTGCTGTGTGCTGGATTTCGTTTTTGCTGGTCTTGCTGCTTAGGGCACTTTACCACTGCTGATCAGTGCCAACATGCAAGTGCTCCCTATGTAAATTGTGTTTATGGATTGGTGTTTCCATGATTGGCTTATTTGATTTAGTAGTAAGTCCCTAGTACAGTGTACTGAGTGTGCACAGGGCCTGTAAATCAAATGCTGCTAGTGGACATGCAGCACTGATTGTACCACCCACACAAGCAGCCTTTCAAAGGGTTCTCAGACCTGCCACTGCAGTGTCTGCGTGCAGTTTTAAACTGCCATGTCGAGCTGGCAAGTACACCCACTTGCCAGGCCTGTCCCATAGAGTAATATGGGAGTTTATTTGTAACATCATTCAAGTATACATTCCCAAGGGGAAAAGATAGAAAGTTGGAGTTTAGGTTCTCTGAACTCAGAATGTAATAACACATCTTTTAGTAAAGATGGTTTTTTAATTGTGGGTTTGAAAATGTCACTTTTAGAAAGTAAAAGAAACAATTGATGGACGGAATGCTGGACAATGCAAACATTCACCCCCAGTCACAAGGATCTGGGTTAAATCCATTATTCTTTTGCTCACCACACCACCCCAGTTTGGACCCAGCCATATGCAAATCAGTCTTGACCCAGTTCCTTGTGGGAACAGTCCAGCCCGAACTTCCAAGCCAGGTCCTCCCTGGACCGGAAACAAGCATCCTGGGACCGGTTTCAGGGCATCATCCTTCATCAGCCATGCTAGCTTGAATCCAGTGATGTAGTTAGCACGGGACCCACGTCTGGGCATACCCTTCCCACTTCGGGCGACAAATGCAAAAGAAACAATTGATGGACGGAATGCTGGACAATGCAAACATTCACCCCCAGTCACAAGGATCTGGGTTAAATCCATCATTCTTTTGCTCACCACACCACCCCAGTTTGGACCAGCCATATGCAAATCAGTCTTGACCCTGTTCCTTGTGGGAACAGTCCAGCCCGAACTGCCAAGCCAGGTCCTCCCTGGACCAGAAACAAGCATCCTGGGACCGGTTTCAGGGCATCACCCTTCATCAGCCAGGCTAGCTTGAATCCAGTGGTGTAGTGAGCACGGGACCCACGTCTGGGCATACCCTTCCCACTTAGGGCGACAAATGCAAAAGAAACAATTGATGGACGGAATGCTGGACCTGGCTTGGCAGTTCGGGCTGGACTGTTCCAACAAGGAACAGGGTCAAGACTGATTTGCATATGGCTGGGTCCAAACTGGGGTGGTGTGGTGAGCAAAAGAATGATGGATTTAACCCAGATCCTTGTGACTGGGGGTGAATGTTTGCATTGTCCAGCATTCCGTCCATAAATTGTTTCTTTTGCATTTGTCGCCCTAAATGGGAAGGGTATGCCCAGACGTGGGTCCCGTGCTCACTACACCACTGGATTCAAGCTAGCCTGGCTGATGAAGGTTGATGCCCTGAAACCGGTCCCAGAATGCTTGTTTCCGGTCCAGGGAGGACCTGGCTTGGCAGTTCGGGCTGGGCTGTTCCCACAAGGATCAGGGTCAAGACTGAATTGCATATGGGTGGGTCCAAACTGGGGTGGTGTGGTGAGCAAAAAAATGATGGATTTAACCCAGATCCTTGTGACTGGAGGTGAATGTTTGCATTGTCCAGCATTCCGTCCATCAATTGTTTCTTTTGCATTTGTCGCCCTAAGTGGGAAGGGTATTCCCAGACGTGGGTCCCGTGCTCACTACACCACTGGATTCAAGCTAGCCTGGCTGATGAAGGTTGATGCCCTGAAACCGGTCCCAGAATGCTTGTTTCCGGTCCAGGGAGGACCTGGCTTGGCAGTTCGGGCTGGACTTATCCCACAAGGATCAGGGTCAAGACTGAATTGCATATGGCTGGGTCCAAACTGGGGTGGTGTGGTGAGCAAAAGAATGATGGATTTAACCCAGATCCTTGTGACTGGGGGTGAATGTTTGCATTGTCCAGCATTCCGTCCATCAATTGTTTCTTTTGCATTTGTCGCCCTAAGTGGGAAGGGTATTCCCAGACGTGGGTCCCGTGCTCACTACACCACTGGATTCAAGCTAGCCTGGCTGATGAAGGGTGATGCCCTGAAACCGGTCCCAGGATGCTTGTTTCCGGTCCAGGGAGGACCTGGCTTGGCAGTTCGTTCTGGGCTGTTCCCACAAGGAACAGGGTCAAGACTGATTTGCATATGGCTGGGTCCAAACTGGGGTGGTGTGGTGAGCAAAAGAATGATGGATTTAACCCAGATCCTTGTGACTGGGGGTAAATGTTTGCATTGTCCAGCATTCCGTCCATCAATTGTTTCTTTTGCACTTTTAGAAAGTAGGCATTTTCTTGCTTAACCATCCTATGTGCCTCTGCTGAGTTGTGTATTGACTGTCTAGTTTTGGAGTGACAGGTAGGGTGACCAGGCGTCCCGGATTTGCCAGGACGGTCCTGGTTTTTTAAAAGCTGTCCCGGCAGATTACAGGAAATTTAGCTCATGTCCCGGTTTTTAGAGAGGGTTGACTGAAAACAGCAGGAGGCGATTTTAATTGTTTTACAAAGCAGGGATAGTTGCAGTTGTTTCAAGAAAGCAATTTAATTAACAGGCAAGCTACTGGGTTTAAAAATTGCATTTTATGTATGTTCTTACTGCCTGTTCTGCAATTATCTGCTGAGGAGTGCTGTCATTCCCTACGCTCGCTTGAAGTAAAATTGTAGTCCTTCTATTTTTGTGAAATGTCCCGGTTTTTGGATTAAAATTCTGGCCACCCTAGTGACAGGGCCTGGGGATGTACATTCAATGCAGACTGCCACTGGGGGCGGGTGTTGAGGTGTGTCCTGCCTTCCCTGGATGACTCAGAGCTGGGCTGAATAGACCTGGGTTGCATTTAGAGTAGTGGGAGGAGTTTTCCCTGCACCTGAATAGGACCTGTCTCCTGTGCACAATACTGTCTCACCTCCTGCCAAGAAGCTGGACCAGAGAGGAGAGAACTGGTTTGGACTGAGCTGAGAGACTTTTTGTCACAAGAGAACAAAGGAAAATGTGGTGTAAATATTGATGCCCAGACCCCAGAACTTTATATTACTTCTGGACTTAAGAGGAACCTCTGCCAAGGAGAAGATCTGGGAAAGCTGAAATTGAAGTACTGTCCCATTACGTGTGTGGATGCTTGGATGGGTTAGCCTGCAGTGGCTGCTTCTGCCAAGGAGAGGACAAAGACTGAACTGTGCTGTGTATCCTGCTTGAAGAAGGTCTCCAAGGGCTTGGTGTAGAGCTTGCCTCCTGTTCTGAAGTCTCAGGGAAAAAAAGACTTCACTCCCTCTGTCCTCCTGCACCTGGAACTGTGGTTTCAGCTGCCACAAAAGGAAAAAGCGACACCGACGATGGCGAGCCATGCAGCGACCTGCAACGAAGCTGTGGGCACCACTCGTAAAGTGCACAACTCACACCCCCACTTGCACCGCAGCCCTGACGCCTGCTGACGCTGCACCCTATTGACTCTGACGCTATCACCGAGGCCGCTGCCTGCATCGGAGCCGAAGGCACCGCTCATGATGCTCACGACGCACCGCCCCGACTCACACCGCAGCTCCGATCTCACCAACGCTGGTGCTTCATCATCACGGAGCCAAAACTTGACGTGGGTGACCTCCCGAGCCCATCGACACCGCACCATCGTAAGGAGCAGTAAGGAACTGACACCTCACCTCCCCACAACAGTAAGGAACCGACGACTCACCTCCCCCAAATCGCTGTAAGGAACCAACGCCTCACCTCCCCTGTGGTCATAATGAACTGACGCTTCAACTCCCCTGGGGGTTCTAAGGAACCGTCGTCACCCGGGGCCAATGAAGCATCACCTCCTTGATGCCGTGCAATGTCTTTGTTGTCATCGTTTGCCATGGTACTGTTCTTTGGGGTCCGTGTGTTGGAATGAAAATGTTTTCGTTATTTTGTCTGTGTATTATTCTATGTAAGTTAGCATTCGCTGCACCATTTTATGTTTGCCCGCCATTTTGGACCATGATCGAAACTAATCCTTATTTTCCCTAAGAAATGGCCTGTGGTAAGTTTTGTTTCTCCAAGGTTGGGCCTTGCTTTGCTAATGAATACACTGTTCTTATTAACGAATACTTTTCCTACTAGATAGAGGCCTTCTCCCACTAGTCTAGTGGTGGGCACGGACAGAGTGACCTTGGGTAGGAGATAGTGTGTGCCCGGCCTCAGAATTGAAACCTATCCTTCTGTACATCTTTGTTTAACTGCATCTGCCTGGAAAATTCCATTATGGGCATGCCTTCATTGGTTCTGAATTGTACATAATGTATCTCCATGTTTGCTGATGTCAGTCCCTCTGCAGCAATCTTAAGAGACTGGGCAGACTGGGCTCCGCTCGAGTGTATCTGAAAAAAATATATTGGTTTGTATTCTCTACTGTCTGACCGACTCTTCCTTTGTATGGAAGGTTGAGAGGTGGTCGTGAGTGACGAGTGACCTGGTTGACCCTAATCGGGTCACTTTCTTCAGTTGGCGCCCGAACAGGGACTCCATTGGGTGAGTGACCCATCCCCTCCTGAGGACGGATGGGGAGGTCGAGGCCATCGTCGGGTCGGACGGACGGATCAGGGATCCCTGCACGAGAGAGTTCCTGTACTCGCAGCTGCCCCTTCTGTTCCGCCGGACAGTGCCTCGCCCAGTGGTCATCCCGACTGGGGTCCTGAATGGCGAAACCCTTGGATCTGACCGTTTGGTCTGACGAGTCGGCAGTGGAGGATAAATTTGTTTGACCTGCATATATCAGGTGAGTTTGTTTTGGTTCTTTTTGTGGATATGGTACCATTTTGACTTGTATTTGATACGGTCTGAGGACCGTCTTTGGGATCAAGACACTTGCAATTGCTTTGCCAGGCAAAATAATGAATTTGGGTCCTTTTTTTTTTTTTTTAATGCCTAGGATTAGTCGATTCTTGGTTTCTTGTTGTCATTGTTGTTCTGCAGATGCTCGATTGGAAGAAGCTCAGCCGGCGACTCCAGAAGGCACTCCTAATTTTGATATGTATGTGAAACATGGTCTTGGCCCTATTATGTTTAGTACATTGTGGCACAAATATACGAGGGACAATGCCAAGTTGCAGTGGCCGTTGACGGGCACTTTTGATGAACAAACAATTGGGTTTTTACAGGAAAAATTGTTTGCGAAGTGAAGTAGGCAGTCTATGTTTGATTCTCTTCGAACGTGGCAAAAGGAGGCTAAACAGAGACGATTAAAGATGGAAAAGGAGGCACAAAAGTGGAGAACACAAACATAGACTCAGAAAGCTGTAGCACATGATAGAGAGAAACAAGAGATAGGGATTGAACGTAAAGATAGGAGGTTTTGATTGCAGATTGATAAATCTTATGTGGCCCAAGAAGAAAATGATACTTTCATGGAGGAGTTATTAGATAATCGACCCCCACCCCTGTATGCCCCACAAAAGATATACCCCACTGTTCCATTGCCCTCACAGCCGCCTGTTACTGTTGCTTCTACTGTCTCTGTTCCTGTATCTACTGCTGCTTTTTCGACAGCCGTGGCATTGGCTCCTTCTCTTCTTTCTCTTTCTGCTGCTTTCTTACCGTCCGCAGCAACTGTGCCTGTTAGCCCCCCCTCACGCCCATTGTTTCAGCATCCTTCTCGACAGCTTTTTCTCCTGTGACGCAGCCTCAGCATCGTTGATACCTGTCACTCCAGTTGCCTCTCCTTCCCTGTTTTTTCATCCCCCGGTTTCCTTGAGTGATGGGACGCCAGTGCGCGGGTTCGGAGACGGGGATTGGACAAAGTTTAAAGAGAGCATTGGTCCGTATGTGCGATCTGAGGTGGGAGATGCAGAGAAAAAGGTAGCGACGAACCAGGCTGCGCAGTGGGCCTGAAACCCCATTTACAGTGTGGAAGATGTGTGGAATGTGATGAAAGATTATGAGCCTTTTGTACAACAGCATGCCCTTAAGCATATGTCTGCTACTCTGATTAGTCTTTGGGAGCAGTGTTTAAAAGATGCAGCATCACAGATTTTATATGATAATAAAGATCATGTATATGTCACTAATATGGGGCCTGATCAAGTTTTTGGCAGTATTACGACATTGATTGCTTACCGGGGTAGGCTACTTGAGAAGAGCCCCACTTCGGTATCTCAGTTCCCGATGCGGGAGGTTCATCCTATATATCACCCCGAAATACCAGAGCTAACGGATCAGCACGGTATTGTCACTAGACCAGATGTGGTGACTCGTTTCCAAGAACAATGGGTTTATACTCCATGGAAAAGGAGTGAAGTTTTGTCTCTTAAGACTCAGTTACCTAATCCTAGGAAAAATCCTATTGCATATTATAAAGAATTGACCGAAGCTGCCTCTTCAACAGTAATGACACTTGCAGATATTGATATGTTCTTTGGTTTATTGGTTCCGGTTGATATTTGGAGGCAAGTGCACGCACAAGGTCATGTTGCGGAATTGGGTGGTACATGGGATCAAATTAAAGTATGGGATCAGGAAAGGAAGCCAGGTGATAAGCCTAAGGCAGAGATACTTGCTTTGCCAGGTCGCATTATCACCTATATGCATTCTCTTATTCCACTGAGGAAGGTTGATTGGGACAAGTTAACGGCTTGTCGCCAGAAGAAAGATGAGAGTGTGTCTGATTTTTTCACTCGGTTTGAAGACACATTCCTGGATTACAGTGGGCAGGATCTGTCTATTGAGGGAGGTGTTCGGTTGTTTTTTAACAGATTTGTTTCTAATTAGCTGCCTGAGATTGCGTCTCGATTGCAGGCTTCCGAAAGCACTTGGTCCACCTCTTCCCCTTCTGTCATTTTTAATAAGGTGCTGTATTATGAGCATAGGGAAAATGAGGAAAAGGAGAGGACAGAGAAAAAACATAAGGATTTGAACACAAAGGTGTTGTTGCAACCGGCTTTTAGAGGGAATGGTAGAGGACGTGGTGGTTTGGCCGTTCAGCTTCCACGCACTAGTAGGCAGCCAAACGCTACGCCCCTGGTTCTGAATCAGTGTGCGTATTGTAAAGAGGAGGGTCATTGGCGTAGCGAGTGTCCTGTGCTTTTGCAGAAGGTGGTGGTCCCTAGAGGAGGAGGCTCTCGTGGAAGGGGTCGTGAAGCTGGTGGGGCAGGCAGGGCTCAGAACGCTGCAGCCTCACAGGGTCATTCTGATAATAATTACTTTGATGACCCTCGGGATGGACAGTACTACCACGATGATTATGATGTGGATGAAGTGACAGGAATGTCTTACAGCTAGGACAGCCAGGGACAGAGTGGGCGACCAGTTCCGATACCTGTGGACCAGCATGGACCTTATGTAACAGTGGAACTGCAAGGTTCGACTAAGGATTTTTTGGTGGACACAGGTGCCACGAAAAGTTCTGTTTCTCGAAATATGGTCCCTGGGGTGGCTCTGTCTGGCCATAATAATGTTTCGGTAGGTTTCTCTGGTGTACCGGTTGTAAGCCCCATTTCAAGACCTCTTGCATTGACTATAGGTCGTTTCACTGTGGATTCGCCATTCTTGTTGACATCTAATTGTGGAGAAAATTTGATGGGTTTGGATTTGTTGAAGAAATTGCATGCTACGATTTATTGCTCCCCGGCAGGTGTTTATATAACAATGGGTCCGGATGTGGCACGCGCTAAACAGTGTCTGTCCAAAGATGCACCCCTTCCTGCTGAGTTTAAAGATGTGCCGCCCACTCGGTGGGCGACAGTCAACACAGATGTGGGACTGTTACAGATACCCTACATTGGGGAGGAACGGGAGCAGACGCCTAGGAACCACATAGGAAATTTCCCTTGAAGCAGGTTTGACAACAGGGGTTTCCCCTCCCCTCCTTCCATGGGGCAAGTAGCTTTGGTATTTAGGGCTTGAATTTAGAAGCCATCAAACTGTGGAGAGTGACATTGATCACGCCCACTCAGTGGTATACTCTTGCCACTAGCTGGTAAGAATGGAGCCCTTCGTGTTCTAATTAGGTCCTGATGAATGCCCTGGACCCAACTGGGCCAACACGGCAGAAACATGTTGACCTTTCACATAACGGTTAGGGGACATTAATTCCCCCATATACCGTCATCTGATTTTAATATCATATAGTTACCTTTCACATTAAAAAACACGACAAGGATAACTATAATGATTTTTAACCACACTCACTTATTTATGGGCCCCCACTTAGTTTCAGAAGTGCATCCCTGTCATTAGGTGTATGCCCGCCCTCTATCAAACCAAGGTTTTAGAGGGTGAGGACTGGTCAATGATGAAGCATGACACCAGGTGGTGTGTGAGACCAGTCCGTTACATTTTGTGAGATGTCTTCACTCACAATATAACCCAAACCTCACAGTGGTCACTGAGTTAGGAGCAGCTTTTTGTGGTTAACATTTATTGTTGGAGGCTGCTAGCTCCTAAAACCCTGCACCTCTTGTTCCCTTCTCCACACAGTGTGGAGTTTATGTGTTTTACTGTTACAGATATCGCCAGTTTCGATCCAAGTTAAAGACAACGCTATTTTGCCTCGTATCCCTCAGTATAAAATACCGCAGGCAGGTGAGCGAGCTTTATTGCAAATTGTACAGGATTTGATTGAGAAAATTGTGGTCGAGGAGATGACTGCTGATATTTGTAATAGCCCTATTCTTCCCATTCTCAAATGGACACCTCCGGGTTCCTCTGATGGTCATGCAGATGTTTATCTTTTTGTGATTGATTTACGCTAAGTTTTTAAAATAGTAGTTCCCCAGTTTCCCGTTGGCCCTGACATTACTACTCTTTTAACAATGATTCCTTCTACTGCCAAATTCTTTTCTGTCATTGACTTGAAAAATGCATTCTTCAGCATTCCTATCCATCCAGACAGCAGGTATTTGTTTGGTTTTACCCTAGCTGGCAGAAGCTTTAGATTCTGTCGAGCTCCCCAGGGCTATACAGAAAGTCCGAGCATTTATAGTCAAGCATTAAAGAGCCAATTGGATTCCCTTTCACTTCCCCCAGGTAATGAATTGGTGCAGTATGTTGATGACTTGCCATCACTTCTGACACAGAACAAGGCTGTAGGGACAGTACAGTTAAGTTGTTGTTGCATTTGGCACACCACGGACATAAAGGTTCCCTTTCTAAATTTCAGTATTTTCGACAGGAGGTCACTTATTTAGGCCACCTACTGTTGAAGGAGGGTAGGAGATTGACTTCTGAGCGCATCAGTACCATTGTTAAAATGCCCATCCCACAGACTCAGAAAGATGTGCGTGCTTACATAGGTATCACTTCCTACTGTAGGCAGTGGATACCTAACTACTCCTTACTAACCAAACCCCTGCTTGCACTAACCACTAAAGATGTGGAGGAGCCCCTGCCTTGGATGCCTGAATGTCAGCAGTCTTTTGAGCAATTAAAGGCTGCGCTTTGTTCGGCTCCTGTGCTTGGCACACCCAACTATAGCAAGCCGTTTGTGTTGTTCTTCCATGAGATGGCTGGTTGTGCACTTTCTGTTTTAACACAAAAATTTGGAGATAAGCAACGGCTGTGTGCTTATTTCTCCGCTGTTCTTGACCCTGTCGCAAGAGCCCTCCCGAGCTGTCTAAGAGTTGTCGCTGCTGTGGCCGTCTCTATAAGACAATCGGCTGGACTTGTACTTGATACTGACCTCACAGTTATCGTACCCCATGCTGTGGATACACTTTTGAATAAGACCAAGACACAGCACCTCACCAGTGCATGTCTGACGGGCTATGAATTAACACTGTTCGCTAAACATCTCACGATCAAAAGATGTGCCACCTTGGATCCAGCCACGTTACTGCCCCTCCCTTCTGAAAATGATGAAAATGAGAAACATGATTGTATCTTCCGGACAGAAGAAGATACGAAAGGACGAGTAGACTTGACTGATGTTACCTTATCTGGCCCGCAAGTGGAACTATATGTCGATGGCTCTTGTTTTAAATTACCAGATGGCCCTACAACTGCTGCATATGCTATCACCACATTGCGTACAGTCGTAGAGACATCACGAGTCCCGTATCAGTCAGCCCAAGCAGCTGAGTTAGCTGCCCTTATTCGAGCTTGTGAATTGAGCGAGGGACTGGTTGTCAATATTTATACTGACAGCCAGTATGCCTTCTCGGTCTCGCACAATTTTGGGCGACTCTGGGCTGAGAGAGGGTTCCTTACTTCCCATGGTACAAAGATCCAACATGGTCACCTTATATTGAGGCTTTTGTCTGCTTTGACACTCCCTCAGAAGTTGGCAATAGTGAAGTGTAGCGCCCATAGGAAAATTACTGATGATGTAGGTAGGGGGAAATGCTTTTGCTGACCAGATAGCTAAGGAAATGGCACGGACTAAAATGAAGAAAATGTTTGTAGCAGGTCCCGCTAGGTGGGTGCCTGATTACGCTTGAGAATGTGAAGGAGATACAGAGTGAGGCTACAATAAAAGAATTAGCAATATGGCAAGAGAGCACTGCACAATTGAACGATGAGGGATGTTGGATTGATAAGCCAGGGAAACAGAGATGGATGTTGCCAGATGCATATGTTCTCCCTGTGGTCACGATGGCCCATGGCCCAGCCCATATCAGCGCTAAAGGTATTTGTAAGTTGTTAGACCCTGTATGGCAGAATGACAACATTTCAAAATTTAGTGAAATACTGTATGGTGTGCATGATGCACAATCCTGGAAAAGGTACCCCTACACCACCCTGTAATTTTGCACCATCCACTTTCCCTTTTGAGGTCCTTCAGATGGATTATATTGAGTTAGATAGGGTCAATAACTTGAAGTGCGTGTTGGTGGTTGTCTGTGCATTCAGTAAATGGTTTGAGGCATATCCCACTAAAGACAATAGAGTTGTTACGACTGTAAAGGTACTCCTGAAGGAGTTCTTTCCTCATTTCGGCTTGCCCCGTTGGATTTGAGTGTGATAACGAAAGTCATTCTAATGCCAAGGTCATGCACCTAATTTGCGATGGTTTGCACATAAAACAGAAGTTACATGCTGCAAACCACCCGCAGTCTGCAGGTTTGGTTGAGAAGTACAATGGTACTCTCAAACTGAAATTGGCAAAGATTCAGGAGACAACAGGGTTACAGTGGCCAGATGCTTTACCATTAGCTCTTTTGTCGACAAGAACAACAGCACATTCTAGGACAGGGTTGTCACCGTACGAGGTCGTGTTTGGACGCCGGGCAAATGTCTGGGCGTCCCGCGTCCTCGGCGGTTCTCAGATATTGAGTATCCATTATTGATCGATTACCTTTGTCAGTTAACTGAAAATCTGAGTTCTATTCACCAACAGGTCCGGGAAGCCCTGCCACCCACACCAGAGGGGCCCGGACATGACATTCAGCCTGGCGATTTCATCTTGATTCGTAATTTCCAGAGGAAGAAGAGTTTAGAGCCGCATTGGAAGGGACCAGAACAGGTCCTCCTGGCTACACGTACAGCTGTGAAGGTCGCCGGCTGAAAGAACTGGGTGCACGCTACCCACTGCCACAGTATACCTTTGCCCTTGCCGTATGACCAATGGGTGAGGGAAGGAATTGGGGACTCTGAGTGCGAGAAGGTGCCTCAGTTCGTCCCCTTTAGTGATGCCAGGCTGACTTGGACCCAAACGGATTTGAAGAATGATGAAGTGCTAAATGCAGCGGTTCCCCCAGAAATACGAGCTATTAAGGAGCCGCTGTTTGTTGATCCAACGGTGCCTGGAGCTGCCAGGTACAATTTGCTTCCTCGTTGAGGAATAGTGCACAAAAGGAGAAGTCAGATTAGACAGGGATGGACTGTGCAAGTTAGGATGTACTTTGCTGTAGTACTAACGGAGTTAGTTTAGGGTGAAATGAGATTTGTGCACTGTTTTTAACATTGGACAGGATAAATTGAACGTGCTCCCTTGAAGGGGGGAACATTATCCTGATCGGCGTGGGATACATCAAGAGCTTAGGACAGAGCAAGCTCCACCGCCGGTGCTCAAGAGCGCCTACGTTTGATGAACAATAGGAGCCTGTACCAGTTAGGCTCTGACAGACACTGGGAACATTTACCTTTACTATAATTTTTGTTGCATTTCTTTCCTTGCTTAAAAATGCATCCCTTTGGTCGGCCTATTGATGAGGAGGAACAGCCATTTGCACCACCACGTTTAACAAGGGGTTGGTCGACAAAGAGTAAAATAATTTGCATATTAATTGTTGTGATTGCACTAGCAACAATATTTGGAATATCCTGGTTTTTAGAGGAGAAATTTCCTGTACATTCCTTGGTTGGTACAACTCCCGCTCCCCCTGAGCACATTTTTGTTACTCTAGCCCCACACAAAGAAGCGCATAGGCAGTCCTACACAGACAATGTATTTATACAAATGTTGCATCATGCTCATAATGTGTCTAACACAACTAATTGTTGGGTTTGTGGGTTGCTCCCTTTGGTCACTCACAAGAGCGACAATTTGTTGTCAATGCCACTATCATATACTGGCAGCTGTGAGGGTTGGTACGAATTGTTTCGACTGGTGTATTTCCAATATCAACTTTCTACTTTGGGTATGACACCCTTTGATTTTCACACTGAGAATGAATATTTAAGCTTCTATCAAGGGTTTACCCCTCTAGGACCAGCAGGACAAGGGACTCTAGGGACACTGTCCTCAAAGTCATGTTTGAAAATGTACCATAGGTTAAAGGATAATGCCTGGTTTAAAATGTAAATGGCTCATTTCCAATGGTTTAACACCTCTGAGTACTTCCAATCCTTCCGAGGTCGAAATCTTACCGAAGATAAGCTGATACCTGTGTCGGTGGTCAATACGACAGCTAGTTTTTGTGTCCACGGGACCGGGAGATAAAGTTGGGGGAGAGTAAATTTAATTTCACCTACAAGCCGAATACGACTAATAGTCCGCCTTTGATCCTGTCCCATAATGTCTATTTTGTTTGTGGGTCACAAGCTCACATCTGGCTCCTGAGGGGATGGTCAGGTACATGTTATCTCTCTTTCCTTCTTCCCCCTGTGTATGTTTCCCCGTCTAATTATCATAAAGATCATCAGCTGCAACGTAGAAGTACCTTCCTGACCCGAGCCAAAAGGGTTGTTGACACAAACGATATAGATCAGACAGACACCACCGCACAGCAATTTGGAGATGCTGTGAAGGGCCTGCTACCTTTTTGGGGCCCCATGGCCAATAGCCTTTAAGTTCGTCAGTTAACAAGAGTTGTTGAAGGGGTTATCAATACAACTGCTGGGATTATGACAAATATCACTGCTGAGCTCCAGGCTACGAGATTAGTCACTTTGCAGAACCGGATGGTGCTAGACGTTATACTTGCAGATAGGGGAGGGGCCTGTCGCGTCATTGGAAGCAGCTGTTGTGTTTATATACCCGATAACGCTCCCAATGTTTATTCAGCTATACAAAAATTACATAGAATGTCAGTTGAGATACACCAAGAAACAGGTACTTGGACTCTTTCGGGGTGGTTTTGGAATACGCTGGGGTTGGAAGATCCTCACTTTCTTGGCTGTGGTTGCCGGTATCTTTACATGTTGCCTCTGCATACAATGTCTCCCAGCTTGTTGCTCCTAATGTGTCAATATCCTAACTCCCAAACAGAAAATATCAATTCATGATACTAATGCTGCGATTATGATACAAAAGGATATTGACGATTTTGATGCAAATTGATGAAGGTATTTTTGAGACTACATCTTTCCTTGCAGCCTCCATCCCTGATACTGAATATATGACCTGCTCCTAATACTGATGCTCCTCTGTCCTTGAAAATGTCATATTTTCTTTGATCATTTCATAAAATAGTTTGCTCATGCTAAAAGGAGGGTCTGTTGGAATGAAAATGTTTTCGTTATTTTGTCTGTGTATTCTATGTAAGTTAGCATTCGCTGCACCATTTTATGTTTGCCCGCCATTTTGGACCATGATCGAAACTAATCCTTATTTTCCCTAAGAAACGGCCTGTGGTAAGTTTCGTTTCTCCAAGGTTGGGCCTTGCTTTGCTAATGAATACACAGTTCTTATTAGCGCATACCTTTCCCACTAGATAGAGGCCTTCTCCCACTAGTCTAGTGGCGGGCACGGACAAAGTGACCTTGGGTAGGAGATAGTGTGTGGCTTGGTCTCAGAA
The DNA here is from genome assembly GCA_963921515.1 of Calotriton arnoldi. Lineage (NCBI taxonomy): Eukaryota > Metazoa > Chordata > Amphibia > Caudata > Salamandridae > Calotriton > Calotriton arnoldi. The sequence continues at coordinate 104,021 of CAWUFW010015905.1, forward strand.
TGAATCGAAACCTATCCTTCTGTACTTCTTTGTTTAACTGTATCTGCCTGCAAAATTCCATTATGGGCGTGCCTTCATTGGTTCTGAATTGTACATAATGGGCCAGATGTACAACCGTTTTTTGCGGTCACAGAGGGGTTTCAGACCCCTTTGCGACCGCAAAAAACGAATTGGCCATGTACTATTCATATTTTGCGAGTCGTAAATTATTTGCGACTCACAAAATAGGAATAGCGAATCAGTCAGTCAGTCAGTCAGTATAGCTTTATTTCGATATAAATATCATAAAAGTGTAAAACAGTGCATCAATACCATAAAAATATTGGCTAAAAGTGGTAAGAACACAATAACAATCGAAACATAGCTATATACTCCTAAAAGCATCTCATTACAAGCTAAAATAGTGCATTAAAAAGATTAAAACATAAAAACAGACAATGCATATTGATCCATAGGACTGAGAATTTAAAACACCAGTAGAATAGCCCTTCAAACTACTTTACATGCCAAAAGGAAATCAGGATCTTAAACGGGCTAAGCTTTATAAGGCCTTATATCTGATCTTCCAGGCGCAGCCCAGGAATTTTGCAATGCCACAGACAAAGAGTGTTCTTGAATCCGATTTTAGTATGCGTAAAGCCACTTGGTTGTCCAGGGTGCCAAGTTGTTTGCAAATAGGCACAAGCCACCTGGACCTTGCTGTGGCATACCCTGGGCAAACGAACATCAAGTGTGCGACACTCTCCATTGTGGACCCACAAGAAGGGCACTCTTCGGTCGTTTGGTATGGGGGACACCACTTTGCAGTGAATGCCCGGACTGGAAGTGTGCCAAACCTGAATTGCATGAATAGTGCCCTGTCTCTAGGGACCTGGACTACGTCCAAGTAGGGTTCGAGGCCGCTAGTGTGTTTGAACTGGAAAAATTCTTCAGTAAGTCTGCCCATGTTAGGGTTACTAAAATCTCTGGCATCTACCCAGTCCCAATAGATCCTTTTAAGATCGGATTTACTCGGTGGGGTTTGGGCATCCCATAAGTCCTTAAGGCCAAGTGATGTCATTAGGGCCCTAAGGTTAGAGATCCAATTGATGCCCTTATTGACATCCAGGCGGAGTACTTCCACAAAGGCTTCCGCGTAGTTAGAAAGCTCCGGAGTGTTCCTAAGGCGGGCCCAGTAGAGTAACGGGCGGAGCTTTGCCTGGTCCTTAAAGTTACGCCTGCCCAAGTCGTGTAACAGTGGGGTTAGAGGGGTACCCTGGGGCAACATAGTCAGTTCCCTAAGGAACTTGTGTTCAGATCTACAGATTTCGTCCAAATTGTCGAAACCCCAAAGCTCAGCACCGTACATAGCCGAGCTCACTACCTTTGCTCCGTACACAATGAGCGCCGGGGAAACGGGTCTCGTAAATGAGGAGCGATGTTCTCTACTTAGTGTCCCGGCAGCGCGTTTGTGGTTCAGGAGCATTTTATTGAGATGGGGTCTCCAACGCATATTGTCTGAGAGCCGTACCCCCAGGTAATCAAACATGGTGACTCTCTCTAGGGGTGACCCATCTAATAGGATATTGTTTTTGAATGATTTGTGGGGCTTGCAGGTCATGAATTTTGTTTTCGATGTATTAATAATGAGCCCCCGCTTGTCGCAAAAGGTTTGAAACCTGTTCAGGAGTTTTTGGAGTCCTATCGGGGTCTTGGAAATCAACAGTGTGTCGTCAGCAAACAGGAGAGTGGGCACCTTGCTGCCAGCCAGGGCCGGGGCATCAGATGGTACTTCTTGTAAGAAGCTGACCACCCCATTCATATACAAGGAGAACAGGGTGGGTGCCATCACACAGCGAATCGCTATTAGGAAGGGGCGTTCCGAGGGCGTCCCTTCCCAATAGCAAGTCCTCCAGCTATGTATGACTCTTTTGCGACCGCTATTGCAGTCGCAAAACAGTCGCAGTTTACCACCCTTCTCAGAAGGGTGGTAAAGCACTCGCAAACGGACCCCTTCCCCTTTGTGAATGCAGGGGAAAATATTTTTTAAGGGCAGGCAGTGGTTCCAGGAACCACTACCTGCCCTTAAAAAATGAAACGAAAATGTTTCATTTTTTCTTTTTTACATGCAGCCCGTTTTCCTTTAGGGAAAACGGGCTGCATTTATAAAAAAAAAACTGCTTTATTGAAAAGCAGTCACAGACATGGTGGTCTGCTGACCCCAGCAGGCCACCATCCCTGTGAGGCTGGCCATTCCCAATGGGGTCACAAATTGGGAGTGGCTCATGAATATTGATGAGCCTCGCATTTTGCGTCCCCATTGGGAATCGCTAACAGTGTCTCTGACACTGTTGTTCATTGGATTTAGCGCCTCGCAATTTGCGACTTGCAATTTGTCGCAAATTGCGAGGCGCTAAATACAATGGTCGTACATCTGGCCCAATGTATCTCCATGTTTGCTGATGTCAGTCCCTCTGCAGCAATCTTAAGAGACTGGGCAGACTGGGCTCCGCTCGAGTGTATCTGAATAAAATATATTGGTTTGTATTCTCTACTGCCTGACCGACTCTTCATATGTGTGGAAGGCTGAGAGGTGGTCGTGAGTTACCCGGGTGACCCTAATCGGGTCACTTCCTTCACGTGTGACTCAAGGCCCGACGCTGCGCATCTTGTGGTCGGCACCATACTTTGGGCCTTTCATCTCTCACAACGTCGTAATAGCCCCAGGTGGAGCTATTTGTTGCTACAAGCTTTATTTTTGTGAATAACCTGTTTTTGATGATATCTTGACATATTTGTGGTGGATTTTTGTCTTTATGGTCTTGTTTTGTTTAGATAAAGATTTCCTATTTTTCTAAACTAATGTTGTGTCCATTTGTAGTGTTTTCACTGTGTTACTCCATATGTGCACAAATGCTTTACACACTGCCTTAGAGATAAGCCTGTCTGCTCGTGACAAGTTACCAAGGGGGTGAGCAGGGGTTGTCTAAGGGCCTAACTCCCTTACCCTGAGTGGAAGCAAGGGTCCCTACTTGGACAAAGGTGCAAACCATTGCAAACTAGAGACCCTCATTTCTAACAACCACTGATTGGCCTGCACATATAGACATTGCACAAGGAGCCTCATGGCCCTTTCCATGAGAACAACTGCACATTCAAATTGGCATGTGGCTTTCCCTACACTTATGAATCCCTGAGATCATCCTCCCATTACAGAATGAAGAGCTTAGACTATTACCATTAAAATGTGCCTTCTTTGGAGGGACATTATGAAACAGACATTGGCCTCCCAGGGGACTTGTGATTCTCTTAGAAATATTAAAAGACCAAAGAGTGTAATGCTTGAATTAACTTCAACCTCTGGTAAGCATTCCAGTGCATCCAGTACATTGCTTTTTTTGCTCCCCATACCACCTTAGACATCTGCCAATCAATCTTGGTCCTGTTCCAGGGAGAGCAGTCCAGCCAAAACTGCTATGCCAGTAACATACATAAACCCAGACAGGTTTCTGCTTTTTAGAACTTGTCAGTGAGGTGCTACTTGACTCAGTGAGCATGTGACCCATATCTAATCATACCTGCGGCACTTAGGGCATCTCACTTAGCAAAACAAAAAGGTAATGGCCAGAGCGTTTGTGTTAATCTCAGCCACTAGTAATTACTTGGGTGCATTCGAGTCTATTGTGTTTTGCCCAACATGCGACTCTTGACAGAGGCCAGTTAATTAGCAAATCAGCCGAGGCCCTACTTTAAAAGGAATAATCAAGTGTAAACAGCAATGCCCAGTCCACTCTAGCCAGGAGTACAAACAGCCCCAGCTTGGTTTCAACCTTTTGGGCATTGTCAGTGGGGTGCAGCTTGAGTCCAATAGCACAGTGTGTATGTGACTCACATCTGGTCATAATTGTGGGACTCAGGGCATCTCGATTACAAAAACAAAAAAGTGATGGGGAAGTGCTTGAATTAATCTCAACAACTAGTAATTACTCAGCCCAAATTCCAGTCCATTGTTTTTTTGTCCACCATGCCCCTCTAGACAGTGCCCAGTCATATGCAAACCAGTCTCCTTTGTCAATCTCCAATAGGGCTGTCTAGCCCAAACTGGTGCGTCATTATCATCCTGACATGAACTCAATGAACACCAGACCAGTTTCTGGCTTTTGGGCCACATCAGTGAGGTGCATCTTGAGTCCAATGGTATAATGAGCGGTTGTATGACGGTACAACGCAGGCAATTACTTCCCATGCCTTTGCCACGCATTTTTTAGCGCGCATGTTTTTACCGCAAATATGCATTCACAACGCATGCCAATACCACACATTGTTTTTAGATTTAAAAACAATGTTTTTGTGGGGGTAGACCCCCACCCCCCCAACTTACCTTAAATGCGTGGTATTGGCATGCGTTGTAAATGCATATTCGCGGTAAAAATATGTGTGCTAAAAAATGTGTGGTAAAGCCCAACGAGGTAAAAACCTCATTGTAAAGGCTGTTTCCCATAATGAGCACGGACCTAGTAGGTCTGCCCCTTTGTTCTTTGTAAAGCTATTCTTACCATGACGTTGCTTGTTCCTTCTGACTCTGATAGTAGATATTAGAGGCACATACTACTAAATTGTATCAACATCAGTTTGCCTCCGCTTTATGGAGCATTTTTAGCATTGTGATTAACATGCAAATAATCAGTCGGCCTCAACTTACCTGTTTCCATCCTACTTTGTGACCTATCTGTCTTAAGCCTAACATCAACTATTGACAGTAGCAGTTTATGGAAAATAGCCCGCCATCGATTCCTGTTAGCAATCTTATTTAATCACTGAGGGCTCGATTACGTGGACAGCCCCACTTATGGGGGCACGTCGGCAGTGGTTCCCTACTACCCTATTCCGATTGGGATGGTCAGACCGCTATTGCCCGCTGCAGCCGCCAGGGAACTGCCATTCCCTGGCTGTGTTGCGACAGTCAGGAGGCATCAATATGCTTGGCGGGACTTCCGCAGTCCCGACAAACATATTAGGAGTTTCCTCTCCGTCATGATTTTCATGGCAGTTCCTCCTCCATGAAAACCCTAGCGGAAAGGAAACAAAAGGGCCCTACAGGGCCCCCTTGTGTCCCTGTGCCCTGGAGTGCATGCAGAGTGGCACAACATGTGCCCTCCTGTGTGCATGCACCCAACTTCCTGCACGGCATCGACTTTTCAGTCCATGCTGTGCATGAACTGTTTTATGACTTTCCAAATGCCGTGCCCATTTTTAGAGGCACCGCCATTGGAACGCCACAAAAAAAGCCCACCAGACAGGAGGAAACATCTACTCTGGTGGACCGCCTGACCACAAGTTTGGCAGTGCAGCAGCCGGGCAGACCCGGCACCACACTGCCAAACTCATAATCAGGCCCTGAGTGACAGCCTGTGAGGTGCATTATAACAACAACAGGTAACTGCTGGTGAGCATGACTGTGCTGTCCTGTAGGTAGCAGGGTTGGACCCGCCACCCTGTCCCTAACATGGTCTGCCAGTCTTTGTTAGCATCCACTTTCATAGCTTTACGTCTAAATTAGAATACTAAGGCACAGATTTACAAACATTAAAAAAGTGATACAAACCTGACCAAATGTTTTTGGGGGATTTACTTTCCAGTGCAAACCCTGTTTTGCGCTGCTTTACAGTACTCTGCATCAAGTGGGTGTTCCATGGGTAATACATGAGTGTTCCTATGCAACCACACATGGTTTTGATGCAAAGCCCTATCTACTAACAACAGGGCCGGACTGGGAACCGAAACCGGCCCTGGCAAACTGCTCGGCCGGCCCACAGAGGGGGGAGGGGGGTGCGGCCGAGCTGTTTGCTTGGCCAGTTTCGGCCGATTTTGTTACTGGGGGCCGATATTGCCGGCCCCCAGTAACAAAAACGGCCCCCAGGGGAGCCAAAACCGGCCCCACTGACGCCTCGCGGATCCTGATCTCTTCCGGATCTTTTTGTACTCTAAACCATTAGAGCACTACCCAGAAACTAATGAACATTGTCCTGATGATGACCTGCAATCATTCAGGTTGAAACGCCGTCGACTATCCAGCCTAGAACTCAGGCGCTATTGTGGTCAATCTATTTATCTGACTAACGTGTACAACACTGTATATAACTTGCATTTTTGACCACCTTAAACTTACCTATTTTTCGCCGTTCACGCTGTATTTCACACTTTATGTCACTGCGCCGTCCACTTTCACTAGCACGACCAGTGCTCACTCTGTGTGTTATGGTCATTGTATAATTATGTACTGTAGTGCTGCTTAACTACTTATGCAATTATAGTTTATTTCACTCTACCTTATCCTTACGTTGTGGTCTCCCTTCCTTTGTTCCCCTTCCCAATTGTGATTTATTTCACTGTGTTTGAATTGTCCCATTTTTTTAATAATCTCCAGCTGAGACATTGTTTTTGTTGCATACTTCGCCCGGTCTCACCTGGGTTAACGGGCCTGACTCCTGTTAATTGTTACTCTGTGTTTTTTTAAATGTCACAGTGTGGCGCTCCTAAATTGCTTGCAACACCGCGCTGTGTCATTTCATTGTAAATATGCCCCAGACACTTTGGGGCTTATTTACAAGCCCCTTGCGCCACCAGGTGCACCACTTTTTCCCATTTTAAAAATGCCGCACCGCCGGGCAAGGGGCTTGTAAATAAGCTGTTTGCTGCGCTGCTTTGTGTCACATCTTTGTAAAACCGGGGCCCATGTTCTAGCGTTACTGAAGTGTTCTCTTAGTTACTTACAAGGACACTGCCGTCGTCAGCACAAACCCACGTCCTCTGAAAGCTGCACGCAACTGCGTGACACGAGGTTGTCACGAACCATGCATGGAAGAAATAAAAAAACACAAACAGGGAAAGGATACACCACGCAGGTGGCGCGTGTTCATAAATCATGCGTGTCAACTCTCCAGCCCTCATATTAAGTCAAGTTTTACTCCAGATACTTCACTTCCCACCTTTCCGCATCTGTTCCCTTCCAGGAAGAAGCTTCGTGTCTGAATCCCGCTTCAGCCAATCCGTATCATTATAAATAACACCGCGTCGTCTTAACCCGACATATAATAAACGACAACCGCAGCTGAGACCAAACTGAGAGAAAAAAACGATGCTGCAAATTAAAGAATAAGCAGTCCGTCGAAACAGAAAGATGTTCATTCATGTCGCGATTCTGACCTCCGACTGACCGAGACCCCTGCCTGCCTTCGTCGTCGTGTTGAGATGCAGAACTTTTTAAGTTGTCCATGGCCCTGCCGCAGTGCACGTGCTGTCAGCCAGTGCGACTTTACACTTTCCATTATTTCACCTGCATATTGCATCCCATTATTTGTCAGGCTATAAATGTGACAGCACGAGGACGGTTTATCTTCGCCAGCCCAACTTCTGAAAAGAGCACTGTTGTCCCTTTTATGCCCAGTGGGATTCCGTGCTTGCAGCTGTAGGGCCAGCTTACGAGAAGCAAGACCTCTTTAAAAGACTTCATGACGTGCATAGATGTTGCACAGCAGACGGGGGCATCAAACCGAGACATAGAAAGGAAAGTTGATGACGCGAACAGAATCGACTTTACAGCAATTTGAAACGAAAATGGTGATAATTATCCAACATTGTTAAGTTTGAACTGAGAAATAATTAAAGTTTGCACTGGGAAATAATTCTATCTGTATACAAATAAATACGTATTATATGATTCCACATTAAGTTGGCCAAACCGCTCCGGGTCATCATAAAGGACACTGGGGCTTATTTACAAGCCTCTTGCGCCACTTTTGCGTCATTTTTAACATGGGCAAAGTGACGCACGGGTGGCGCAAGGGGCTTGTAAATAAGCCCCACTGTCTCCAGTTCTACGGTTTTCGAATACAAAGCTATCTAGTTTGTTCAATGGAAGCAAAACAAGCCTACTAAAGGTGTCCAACGGAAGGTCTGAGGGGGAAACAGTGTCCGCAATGACCTGCTCACCCTGATCTGCACATAAAGCGTTTTCACAAACAGACAGAACGGGTACATCTTTATCCGCGGTTGTTGAACCGTGCACCCTCCACCCCGACACGGGAGGGGGAGCCAGGCAGGTGTTACTACAGACAGATTCTCCTACAAACTCCAAGGACAAACGTCTTGTGTCTTGTCTGGCAATTGCATTGCTGTCTTGCGTTGTTAACCCCCAAGTCAGGCTCCTTCCTTGCTGTCACCATAACTGCCAGCGCTGCTGGCTCAGAGTAGCCTTTTTCAGACTTATGTTGAAGACTTCGGTCTGGTTGCATGCCTGTGAGTCATACATGTGTGTACTGGTATTGTATATAGCGCGAGCATAGATAGCTGTGTAGCATCATAGCATTGTATATTACATGAGGGGAGATGATTGACAAGACTTTGTTCTTCTAGTGGGGGTTACGTAAATACATTTTACACGCATTACATGTCGCATTTCTGGACAAAGGGAGAGTAAGTGATTTGCCCAGAATCACATGATGCTGAGTCTAGTGCTAAGGCGTGGATTTGAACCTGGGTACCCAGGTTCCAAGGACGGCAGATCGAAACGTCAGACCGCATCTTTTTCCCACTTAAAGGCAGAGCAGACAATAGCTGCGCTTTAGAGGTCAAACATGCTGGGTTCAAATGTATGCAGTATTCAGAGCGTACAGGTGCAGCTTGAGAGTGGGAGTGAGGTGTGCCTGAGCCAGTGGTTAATTTGTAAAAACCCCCAAAAAATGCTGGGGCTCTTGTCAGGAGACAGCTTGCACCAGCCCATTTCTCCTGTTAGCCTGCCTAAAACACAACCAACTACTAACCATGAAAGTGAGGAGAGGGTGTAGCCTAATGGCCAGATTTGCCAACTTCAGTGCTAGGGAACAAGGTTCGAGTCTCAGCGTGGGCTCAAAATCGTGTGATTCTGGGCAAATCGCTTAATCTCCCCTTAAATTAATGTGTCCTTAACTGGTGCTCATGAAAAGTGCTGGTGTTGATGATTAAGTGCAGGTGCTGAGCCCCGGAAACCACCAGCTCAAATTAAGCACTGGCCTGAGCATAAAGATGTTCCCTCTCTTTCTTTTCCACTTTTGTGGTTTTCGCCAGCCAGCCACCACCAACAAACTTCAACAGTATGCTGTAGACTCCCAAATGTGTGATTCTCCTCTTTTCTGTGTCGGCCGCTGTTGTTGTGTGGAAAATGGGAAGGAAAAAGAAGCAGACCAAGATGCATTGGTCACCTCCACCTACCTCCTTAGCTGCATCTGTGAGCGAACAGAGTATCATCATGCCTGCTTTATGCTTTTTTAAATCCTGCATAGAAGACTTTATATAAATAGCCTCTGTGCATTTCTTTTCTAGTATCGAAAGAATCAACTGCATACCTGTTATCCTGTGCTTGAAGATTCCTCACTTATTTTGGGCACTGCATTATGGCGAGACAACAAATCAAGCATGTCCTACATTTGCATTATGGTACTTCAGGAAATACCTTTTTTTGTCTTCAGCTTGGATATCTATGTCTTAGCTCACGAGCATATTTTCTAAATTTACTTCCTCCACTGGAAGAAATGACCCTGCGTTTGAAAGGGTTTCATTTAGGGCGCTCACAGAGTAATCCCAGATCTTGAAAGTCATTAGGACGTTTCAGTGTTCTAAGCTCTGAACATGTATGATCTTTTCTAGTACTCATTATTTCCAACATGCAGTCTTTACCGATGCATCGGATGACTCTGTTTGTTATATTTACCTATAATCTGCTTCCGTGACAACTGAGTTAATCCTAATTTCTAGGTGGGTGTCCTGAATGGGCAAATATTTGTGAGGCATAAGAACCACAAGGACTCCCTTCTATTTAGGCAAAATAAACAAAATCACTAATTAAAGTCCCCCTTATTCAAGCCTTGTTTGGCCCTTTTCTGTTAAAAATGATGCTATTCACTTTCAATCAATCAATCACAGAATTTGTAGAGCGCACTACTTACCCGCGAGGGTCTCAAGGCGCTGGGGAGAGGGAAGGGGGGGGGGAGGCTGCTACTGGTCGAACAGCCAGGTCTTGAGTAGCCTCCTGAAGGTCAGCAGGTCTTGGGTCTTTCGTAGGCTTAGTGGAAGGGTGTTCCAGGTCTTGGCGGCGAGGTGTGAGAAGGATCTGCCGCCGGTGGTTGTTCTTCTAATGCGGGGACGGTGGCGAGGGAGAGGTCGGCGGAGCGGAGCTGGCGGTTGGGGACGTAGAAGAAGAGTCGTCTGTTGAGGTAGGCTGGGCCAGTTTTGTGGAGTGCCTTGTGTGCGTGGGTGAGGAGTTTGAAGGTGATCCTCCTGTCGACGGGGAGCCAGTGCAGGTTCCTCAAGTGGGGGTGATGTGGCTGTGGCGTGGTACGTCGAGGATCAGTCGTGCGGAGGCGTTTTGTATGCGTTGTAGTCGCTTGATGAGCTTGGCCGGGGCTCCCGCGTAGAGGGCGTTCCCATAGTCTAGTCTGCTACTGACGAGGGCCTGGGTGACTGTTCTTCTTGTGTCTGTCGGGATCCACCTGTAGATCTTGCGAAGCATGCAGAGGGTGTTGAAGCAGGAGGAGGAGACTGCGTTGACTTGCTTGGTCAAGGAGAGCGTTGAGTCGAGGATGACTCCCAGGTTGCATGCGTGGTCGGTGGGTGTCGGGGCTGCTCCCAGCGTCGTTGGCCACCAGGAGTCGTCCCAGGCTGAGGGGTTGGAGCCGAGGATGAGGACCTCCTTTTTGTCCGTGTTCAGCTTTAGTCGGCTGATCTTCATCCAATCGGCGACGGCCTTCATTCCGTCATGGAGTTTGGCTTTGGCGGCGAGGGGTCCTTGGTGAGGGAGAGGATCAGTTGAGTGTCGTCGGCGTAGGGAGATAATGTTGAGGTCGTGTTGTCTGGCGATGCGTGCGAGCGGGGCCATGTAGATGTTGAACAGTGTTGGGCTGAGGGACGATCCCTGGGGTACGCCGCAGATGATCTCGGAGGCTTCGGATCGGAAAGGTGTGAGGCGGACTCTCTGGGTTCTGCCGTCGAGGAAGGAGGTGGTCGCTGCCCCATTGTACTGTGACCGTATTTCTCTGTTTGTTTTCTCTCCCCATTTTTCCTTCTGTGCCCCTCGCTGCCCCATTGTACTGTGCCCGTATTTCTCTGTTTGTTTTAAATTTCATTAAACTGACGATATAATCTAGCAGATGAAAATTCCATTGGGCTCTATAATCTGCCCATCTCATTATATGGCTGTGAAATCCAGTTGTTGCTGGCTAACCCACTGGGTGTTGTTTCTGTCACAACAACACCCCCCTTCACAATAAATCACAACAAACCACGATTTGCCAGGGTGCAAGATAGTTAACCTATGCAATGGATTATTTCCCAAATTAGCATAAAGATCCGGACGGTCGGGCTGGTGCTTTAGCGAGTTGCTCCACGCCGGCGGTCGATGCAGTATTGCGAAGATGCTTGGCTGACGGAACATCATTGCATTGCCCGGGCTGTGCGAGTGACAAGGATGCTGCAACACCGGGCCTGTTCATGGTCACAAGTAGTTCAAAAACTTCAATTCAGCCTCTCTGAGGCCACCCCAGGGGTCCAGGACCTGAAAAGCACCACTTGGGGGTCAGGGGCTTCCTCCAGCTGGATCTGGATGCTGGTACATGTGGTTTGGAGCCTGTTATGTCCCTGTGACTCAGAACAGGATGCCAGCAGACTATCCCTTGGAGTCACTCTGGGAGGCATATTTACAAGGAAACTGTCGTAGCGTGGCGTTAAGCCAAGAGTGCTAATGCCGCGCTCTGACTGTTTCCAAACACAGGGATGCACTGTATTTACAAAAATACGGCACACCCCTGCGTTTCCCCTAATGCTGGTGCTAAATTTAGCTGCCAATGCAGGCACCCTTTCACCATAGTGCAAGGGTGCCAGTGTTGCAGTAAATGATTGTTTATGTGCAGGAAGGTGTCCCTTCCTGCACTTAAGCAATCAGCAATGGCAGTTTTGTAACTCGCCATTTTTTAATGATTGTTTATGTGCAGGAAGGAACACCTTCCTGCACATGAACAATAGCTAGTGGCCATTTGCTGTTTCTATGTGTGCTGCAGTATGCAGCACACATAGAAACAGCAAAAACGAGGAGAAATTAATAATTTCTCCTCGTTTCAGCAAGTTAAGACCAGGTTTTCCCTGGTCTTATTTTGGATGCCGCCCCATTATTATGCCACTTTTGTAAATAGGGAGCAGCATCAAAAAGCAATGGGTGTTGCGACGGAACGCCCACCACAAAACCCATTGCCCGTCCCTTTCACTTTAAGTGCTGCGTGAAAGGGTGCCTTATTCACAAGGCGGCGTTATCCCATGTTAAGTGGCTTTACGCCGCCTCGTGAATAAGGCAAAGGATTTATCGCCACCAGAACGTCACAAAAAGTGACCTTCTGGTGGTGATAAGCTCTTGTAACTATGTCCCTGGGTGCCCTCTGTTCAAGAGGTGCAGGTCTAGTTCATCTCATCCACAGAGAGGGCAGCAGGAATTAGGGCAGCACAGCAGGGCAGCGTTCCTTCAGGGCAGCAGTCCAGCAGACTGGCAGTCCTTTTAGCAGCCCAGCAGTCCTTCTTCCTGGCAGACTTTCCTCAGGTCCAGAAGTGTACTGAAGAGTCGGAATCTGAGGTACAATATTTATACTTGGTCCTCTTCCTATGGAAGGTGGTACAAGCTTCTAGAAATTCCCTTTGAATCCCTGTGAAGCCTTGCAGTAGTGAAAAATGAATTTAATAGTTTTTCACTACCAGGACATGTAAAACTTAACATTGCATGTCCCACATTTTAAATACACTGTACCCTGCCCTCTAGGCTGTCCAGGGCCTACCGAAGGGGTGACTTATAGGTATTAAAAAGGAAGGTTTGGTCCTGGCAAAAGGTTTACTTTGCTAGGTCGAAATGGCAGTTTACAACTGCACTTATGGGCTGCAATGGCAGGCATGAGATATGTCGGAAGAGCTACTTTTCTGGGTGGCACAAACCGTGCTGCAGGCCCACTAGTAGCATTTCATTTACAGGCCCTGGGAACAGATGGTTCCACTTTACTAGGGACGTACAAGTGAATGAAATTTCCCAATTGGGTAAAAGCCAATGTTACCATGTGTTAAGAAGAGAGCCCACTCACTGGTTAGTAGTGGAAAAGTGTGCAGAGTCTCAAGGCCAGCAAAAGTGAGATCAGCAAAAATGGAGGAGGAAGGCAAAAAAATTGGAGGAAGCCCACCCTAAGGCTGACAGGTCTAACAATTGGGATAACATTTTTTGTTGGATTCTGAATTGAGTAAAAAGAATCGCCTGCATTCACAGTTCAAAATAGTGGTCCTATGATTCAGCAAAAATATTCTTGTAGTTGATTTCCTTACAGAAAGCTGAAAGTAGTATATGTTCTTCAATTTGAAGGACCTAAGGCCCTGTTTCCATGTCATTGCTTATAGCGAGAAGAGTTTCCAACATGTTCGTTGGAGGAATTTCTTCTTAAAGAATTAGCTGCCCATCAAAGGCAAATGAGGGTAAAAACAATATATTTAAAAAAATAATTTATGTAACATGCTCATAGTGTGTCCATGTCATCGCTCATAGAGAGAATAGTTAATATTTTTTGTGGTAGAATATCTTCTTAAAGTGTTAGCTGCCCATCAAAAGCAAATTTCAGTAACTACAAAGTTAAAAATTAACTTAAAAAAACACTCTCACATTCCTTGGTGTTGTCGGCCATTCATCAGATCTCAAATGCCCCTTCTAGAAAGACCTGGAACTTTACTGCATTTGGTTTCATGGCTTCACTGTGTCTAGCAATGGCAAATCCTAGGCAAGTTGGCAACTGGTCTCACCAAGCCAATGAGAACACACATGCTGTCCTGCCTCTAAAGAGGATTCCTATAACCATTAAACTCAAAGCCCTGCCCGGGTGCGTTCAGGATGTTCCGCCTATACAGTCAGAGTGCCCAAGCTATCCAAATGTTTTATTTTTTTATACACAGTGGCAAAGGAACCACAGTGTCTTCAGCAGGAGCATCAAGCATAGGACAACCATCTTACCTTTAGAGGTGCTTTTTGAAATTCACGAACGATCCTGGAATATTGCTGGCTAGTTATAACAACTGTTTCTGCATAGGGAATTATGAAAAATCTACATTTTATGTGCAACAATGTAACACAAGAAAGTATTTTCATAGCGGGGTTCCTAGCCATACTTCTTTGACCTTCTGGTGGTAGTGGCGGTTCGGGGAGTAATAATCATACGACCTACTCTGCTGGTCCAAGAGTCACCTGATACATATATAGGATTAATATGGCCCCACAACACACCAGGCTGTCAAAAGGAGCTGGTAATATGAGTGTCCAGAGGCAGGCTAGTTTACAGAGAGACAAAAGGTGTCCTTTTTGCTTTTTGGGTCTGAGTTGACAACATAGACATATTGTTACCAAATCTTTAAAATATACATAGAATGGATTTTAATTTTGAACAAAGAAGTATTACTCTCTGGCCTCATGCTCTTGGCTGTTTGGTTTCTCATTCAGCCTCCCATTAAGGCTTTGCATTGCAACCCATGATTGACAATTTTACATCTGAAAAATATACTTCATCATCATCATAATAAACTTTATTCGATCTATCAAAATAGACCATAAAAGTACAAGGAAAGGAAAAAGGAAATTACAATACAATGCAAGACAATAATGTAGTTTCCAGTACAATTTTAAAAATGGTTAATAGTTTTTACATTTAAAACTAAGATCGAAAGGGAGGGAGGAAAGGTAAAAACCTCAATTAGGGGTCGGCTATGCATTCCAGCCTACCCACATTTCTCTTAAGATCACCAATGTTCATTTAAAACTATGTGCAGTGTTTAAAAAAAAAAAACAGGAGTATATTTAGTTAAAAACCACATAATGACCTTTAACGGTTCAGTTCATAGACACCGGCCCATTAAAATGCAGGAGTAATAAAACAGCCTATGGAACAGACCAAAGCGATTATATAAAACGGTCACAGTTTTTCCTTAGTGGCCACAGCTATATAGGTAAATCGCAGCTAGATCTAAGCCTGACCGCAGACCTCAAGAAGCTAAGGACTTATAGCACAGAATTACTAGTAAGCATTTGTAAAAAAATAAAAGCTGGTCTAACCTGTCTAAAATTTCCTGTTTTTAAAATGGAAATGAGGTAAGACTTTCTTGGGACCTCATAAAAACTGCAAAACATTAAAAAATGCATCATGTCCTGTGGAGACTTCCCGTCGAAGCCACAGGGAGGAGACTCTGACCCCTAAAAATATACTTAACAACACACATTATTTTTTTCTGAAACATGCTCTGTGTACAAAGTGCAATCCTCCTTTTTATTTTTTATTTTACAGCAGTAAGCAATTAAGGGGCATATTATCAAACAAGTTAACGCCGTGTTAGCGGCACTTTCCTGCCGATAACGCGTTTTTTTTTTTATCGCCCTATCACCAAGATGTCGCTAACAAGCGTTAGCGACAGCTTTCCGGCGATAGCAATCGTTTTTACTATCGCCGTGCATGGCAGCGATAGTTTCCGCTAATGATATGCAAAGTAGGCGTTCCTTCTCAAAATTTCTGGAAAAAAGTCGCTAACACACCATCGCACTATTACCAATGATGTCCCGGACACGCGAAGCGATAAAAAAAGTCCTGCTAAGGCCCGTTAGCTGCAGGAAAATAAGACCTGAAAAAAACAGCTCTAAAAATTGAAAAATGGTGATAAATGGAGGTATATAAGTCACTTCCCAGCTGGGCGCCCCTAGGTTTGGATTTAACACGGCTCTCCCAGCGCGTCCCTCACCAGCCGGGACATCGGGAGACCGCAGTAGGTTGTATTACGGGAATCCTCACGGAACCAAGTAAGGTTGTGTTTCTTTGGACCATGGGCGATCCGCCCTACGACCCACGGCTTTTTACTAAAAGCCATTTTTTTCTTTACAGATTGGTTTACCGGAAGAAACCCCTCCTATGCCCTGATTAGCTGCCCATTTTTCTTCTTCATTGTAATTATGACTCTTTGGATTTTCGCTGCCACAGTTGTCTCTACCTTTTTTAATACATGCTATTTTGCCTACTCGTAACTTATGCATTTTTAAGGCGTTCGTTTGGCCGCATATGTAACTCGCATTATCTAATTAGTACTTTGCACGTAGCGCGTATCGTTCACCTGCTTCTTGTAATTAAACTAGCATTAGTTTTCATTACATACGGCCACTCGCCTCACGATGTTCCCATGTGACCATCTAATTCACGCCCCAGCGTGGGTATATGATCCGCATAGTGTACTATTTGTTTCACGGTGCTCCTATATGATCATCCAGCCTTATGCTCTTGCCAAGCATGCTGCAGATACGTGCATGGTGAACCATCATTACTCTATCATTTTCACGGTGGTGGTAATTTTGACTTTTACGGCATGTTTGAGATTGCAATTTTGTGTTGCTTTGGAAGATTGCCTTTTATGTTGCTCAATACTACATGTCTTGTTTTGTCTATTTCTTTTTCCTCAACAGGCTTTTGAACGGTGTCAGTGAGTATACCGACACCTGGTCCACACACCTTAGCGCGTGTGTTGGTACTTCACTTTTCACGTGGCTTTCACTTTGCCACTCACGTTTTTACCCTCGGTCCTGAAGAAAGCCCATCTGAATTTTTTAACGGGCTGAAACATGTAGACCACATTACCAAACAACTACAGATTATTACTTCTTGCTAGTTGGCATCACATAGTTTTTAACCATACCCTGAGCCGCCACTAATAAATTTATTTGGCAAGGATTCTCAGAGGTATTTTTAACATTCACATCACACATTCACACCACACCTGCTCCGCTGTAATCAGGCGTCGTAGCACAACCGGGCGGCAATAGGCCACCCGGTTGGGACCCCAATGATGAAGCATGACACCAACCAGGTTGGTGTGTGAGGGGTCTTTTAAATAGACTTAATGGGTCTTTGGACTTACCACACTTAGTGATTGATAGATTCACACCATAACAGGGTCCGTCCATATTGTTTTTTTGTTTTTTTGTATATAAGGGAGGCCAGCCCAGACCCACACCTGAAGACCCACAGACGCCATGGAGGTGCTAATCATTCAGCTCGGAGTCCCAGGAAGGCAACAACCACCACCGCCACTGCCACCCCCCCAGGACCACCACCAAGGCAGCGCCAAAGACGACAGCGGGCCCTGCGCAGACGTCTCAGCCTTGCAGACCTGACGCCAGAGGATGTCATTGTCCACTACAGGCTCAAAAGGACATCCATCCAACACATCCTGAACCTGATAGCCCACAGGCTGACGCCACTAACACAGCGGAGAACCAACATCCCTCCGCAGACAAAGCTGCTGGCTGTGCTGCATATGTTGGCCTCTGGGACCTTTCAACCAACAACGGCCAGAGTTGGAGGAGTCTCACAGGCAGCCTTCTCAATCTTCCTCCCAACTGTCTTGGATGGCATACTCAGCCTGATACCCCAGCACCTTCACATCCCCAACACTGTGCAGGAACAGATTGAGACCAAGCAAGGATTCTACGCCATAGCCGGATTCCCACAGGTGTTGGGTGCAATTGACTGCACACATGTCCTATTTGTGCCCCCTGCGGACAGTGCACACATATACCGCAACAGAAAGCACACCCATTCCATGAATGTGCAGGCAATAGTGGACCACCGGGCACTGTTCACCAATGTCATAGCCAAGTTCCCAGGGAGTGTGCATGATTCCTACATCTTCCAACAGTCCATCATGAACCAGCGCTTCCAGGATGGCACATATGGAAATGCAGTTCTTGTTGGTAAGTACTAACTGAACACACCACACACCTCAACTCCACATTCATGCAACTCACAATTGTGAAAATGTACATTTAACAATCACACATACAACATGGCAATCAACATGCCCACATACCAGACACAACAACACCAAGAACTGTGGGAACTGTGGCTAGATATGCAGACAAACCATCCTCAAATGCTTAGCCCCTGTGCCACCCATAAGCAAATGTGGTGAGAGGTGGGAACCATGTATGTGCAATGGAGGCACACGATCCATAATGAAAGTAGGAACACAAGACCCAGTGTGTAGGTGTTGTGCCTGGACAGTTGGGAGTAAGCTGACTGCAGACGTGCCCATGTTGGCATATAGTGTGTCTCTGTAGCCCAGCCTGATGGCAATGACTGTGTGGGTCACTGTTACACCCGACAATGGGGGGATCTATGTGAAGGTTGCATGGAGGATGCAGAGGCTGGCGAAGAAGCTGCAGGCCACTGCGTACACCTGTAGGTACATAGAGATGGAGGAGTCAAATATGGGGCCTAGGTACCTAGATTTGTGGTGGGGGCATCCGAAAGCGTTGGACCACCAGGTGATGCCACATGCTGATTGTACTGTTATGAGGATGATGACTCATGTTTCCGCTGCATATAGCACGCCCCAGCTGTTGATCATCCATGTTGCGAATCACAGCAATCCTACCTGGAAGAGCAGTTTGGTGTGTGTGTGTATTGTTGATGTTTAATATGAGCATTCTTTACGTGTTGGTAGTGCAGTTTACTGGTATCCCAAAGCTTGCACCAGCTCCACTCCATGTGTCAGCAGCTGCATCTCCCAACTCTGAGGTTGGTGCTGACCCAGGTGGCATTCATTGCCTGCCGTATGTTGCAGTTGCATAGTGGGACAAGGGTGCATGCGCAGTTGTAGATACATGTTTTGAAAATGTGAACTTGCGCCATTGTTGACGACTGCAGTGTTGTGGTTGTTTTTGTCGATGGTGGTGTGTAGCATCTCATCCGTGACTGATCTACACCAACTTTGTGGGGGCTTGCATGTGGTCAACGGTGGTCTGGGGTACATCAACAAGGTGGTGCATGCGTAAGTGGTCAACACATGTGCGTTTAGTGGGGCCGAGGAACTGGACATAGTCTACACATGCAAAGAAGCCGTCAAAGGTGTGCCCTGCCTTGTGGATCAGTGTGGTGAAGATCTGGGACAGTCTGATGTCAGCTAACATTTCCCTGAGTCAAATGTACCTTGAGTAGTCGTGGCATGTGAGTTGGAGGCTACACTCCCGAATGAGTACGTAGTCCACGGAGTGGACAGTGTTGCGTCTGATGATGCTGATGGTGTGGGTGAAGCGTTCCTGCCTGCAATGGGCCCTGCATGCGAGGGGGCTGATGACTGTTGATATGTGGCCGCTCCGGACAGGAAACAGCATGTGTTGTGCATTGGAGCAGGTCTGGCAGCAGCGACAGCAGCACAACTGAACGTGAACTGTGTCTGGTGTGGCCCATTGCCATTTCAACGTTCACATGGCATTGACTGTGAGGAGGGTGGATGAGTGCCATCGATAGATGGTAGAAGAGCCAGTCATGCAACCGCGCAGCGCACATAATTGATGAGGTTTGGGGAAGAGAGTATCAACAGTGAGGCAATTTAATTCACAGTGATGCTTGTAATCAGTCCGAAGCAACACATGGCTAACATGAAATCCAACATAACACAAATGACACACCACCAAACCATCTACACCAACAACACAGCCTGCAGAACCAATAATGTAAACATCTCGCTATCACATGTTACAGGTGACCAAGGATATGCACTATGCCCGTGGATGATGACACCCCTCCGAAACCCCACCACCCAGGCCCAGAGGCAGTATAATGCAGCCCACAGACGCACCCGGTCCATTGTGGAGCGCACATTTGGTGTGCTAAAGTCACGTTTCCGTTGCCTGGACATCACAGGTGGCAGACTGCTGTACAGCCCTGAAATGGTCAACAAAATCATCCTTGCATGTTGTGTATTGCACAATATATGTGTGCGAACAAATGCACCATGGATTCAAGTGCCTGCTGCACCGGACGACGACCAGGATGATGCTGAAGATGAGGCAGGTGGCGCACACCCCACAGTAAATGTAGCAGGAACTGCCCGAAGGGACCGAATAATAAACAATTTCTTCAACTGAGCACGTCACATTGTGACAGTCCCCCTCCAATGTATCTCATAGCTAAATGACTGCAATCACTGTGTGTGTGCCAATAAAAAAAATCACACACATACCCTGTCTGCAAGTTATTGTCCAGCATGGGTACATCACTCTGAAAAGGGTACGTTGCACAATATGTGCAATGAAAATAACAAAACTTCATCCATGCTGAGAATGTCTCCTCAGTACAGAGATGCTTTAAAGTGTGTCAAATGTGCAAGACTAGAGGCTTCATGGTGCAAATTGGGCTACCAATACAAAATTGTTGCGTGTCCTTTGCGTAAAACAGTCAATATAGGTTGTCGTCTGTGGATAAATGCACAATTGTAGTCTGTTGACAGTGGTCAATAATTTATTGGAGTGTGTACGTTGTGTAATACAATTTGCATGTGGGCGTGCAATGGGGCAAGAGATGAAACTTTGGGGGTGCAATGGGGTAAAATCTGAAAATAGGGCGTGCAATGGGGTAAAATCTGAAAATAGGGCGTGCAATGGGGTCAAATCTGAAAATAGGGCGCGCAATGGTGTAAAACCTGAAAATAGGGTGTGCAATGGGGTAAAATATGAAAATAGGGCGTGCAATGGGGTAAAACCTGAAAATAGGGCATGCAATGGGGTAAAATCTGCCTTTCTGTGTGTCCTAAGCAATTAGCATTGAAGCATCGACCACCTCCAGATCAACAAGCCCTACAACAAGTATGTGGACCACTAACTTGACACAGCAGACGGACCACCAGCACCCCTGAGACAACAACCAGACCGCCATCTCCAAATGCACACCATGCACGGATGAAGACACCTCCTCCGCTAGGAAAGGCATCCACCCGAGGGCCCACACAGACCCCTGGCCCCCTCACATCTACCACAGAGCCACATCTGCCTCCGCAAACGAACCACTACGCAACATCAACATCACCTTCAACAGATGCACGTACACAGACAACTTGACGTGTGCCAAAAGTCATGCCCCTACGCCTTGTGACCCCCACGGGTGAGTAGCACACTTAAAAAATCCATGATTGATGGTTCTCTTGTTAGGTATGCAATTATGGTGTGACCTGTGTTGAATGTTGCAAGTTAGGGTGTCATGTGTCGTGAAACATCATTTACATGGTGTCATTTGAGTGCCAACCAACCTCAACATGTTGTTACATGGCTCTGACATGAATTTTGCAGCAAGACTGTACATCAGTGCATTGATTCCCTCTTAGCGTGCAAATCTTCCCGCTAACACGTAAAAGCGATATTTTCTCTTTCCATCTGCCCAATGTTAAAATACATCGCGCAACACTTTTTAACATTAGAAAGTTTACTCATGTGACCATTTGCATGCAGATTTTCGCAGCTAACCCAAAAACGGGCCGCAAAGAGACAGGAAGTGATGTCTGCATGTTTCCTGTCTACTGGAGTAGTGTTTTCCACTTTCACTTTCTCTTTTAAGCACATTGCTGGTGATTGTGGAGAGTGTTGGAACTGTTTGGTGGTGTGTGCTGCAGTTTGGAGATTTTGAGAGTGTTGCTGTGTCCTGTTGATAGTGTCTGTGAAGTGTTGTGTACTGATTTATTGTGTTTAACTGTCTCCTGTCCTCAGTTTTGTCGGGTGTCTGTCTTGGGGTAGTACACTAACATTCTTTTTGGGGATATTTTAGAGGGATTATTATTTTTTTCTCTGGCTGTGGACTCACAGGGGTGCAGGGAGATGCCAGGTGTGGGCAGGGAGGGCAGGATGTCCGAGGGGGCATTGGGGGGCTCCCTGTGGCTCATAAAATTTCCCCTGCCATTGATGTTTGGGAGAGGAGGCCGTATCCTGCAAGGATACAATGTGAGTGTGCGGAAGATTCGGTGGGAGCGTGTGCGGGTGCATATGTGCAGGTTCTTTGGAGTGGACCGTAACGTGCGCCAGTGGAAGCACCGCTGGCAGGACATGCTTTCACGAGAAGCCAACCTCCTTGACTACGTGGGAGTCATGACAGGCCTACAGGGTGGTAAGTACAAACACCACATTTAATCTGGTGTACTGTAACAAATGAAAATTACGACGTGTGTGACACTGGTGTCAAAGTGAGAAATGGTTGCTGATTGAGGTGGGAGACGCAATGCGTTTGCGCATCTTGTTGACACATACGAAACACAACGCAACATCACATTGACAAGCATATGTTGCAAGTCTGTGTCACCCACTGCGCTGGACCAACACTTGGCACTGTACTGCCATAGCTGAACACACCTGCGCAAAATGTGCGTGCAGGCAGAAGATTGTTTGGGTGTGGCAGGGGTGACTGTACATAAACTAGCCATGGAATTGTCCATGTGAGCTGTGTGCTGGCCAAAAGGTAGAGTCAAAATGCTGTCCTCATGATTTGTGTTACGTTAGCTACGCTGCCCTGTGAACATAGTTGCTGTGTGACAAAGTATTGTATAGGTACAAATGGTCTAAGGAAAGTGGACATCCTCAGATTGTCATACACCACCTACCTCTGTGGGACTGCTTTGTGCAATCTGCAGCTACTCAATTGTACAAAGTGCATGTAGAACATCAGGATGCATGTAGTAATGTTGCCTTGTGGATGACTCGCACTACGATCATGGGCATGTCAGCTAGCATTACAGTCTTGTCTGTCCAAAATCAGCTGTCACAGGTCTGGTGTGAATGGCAGTCAAAGTGTACCCATTCATGTAGTCAACATGAAACGTCACACCACAGTCACGTAGCATTTGCTGTCATGGTGATGATTGGTATGAGGAATACGACACATATGAATTGAAGTCTAATCCCAACACATATTTCTTTCCTTGTCTCACAGATGGATGACCGCCAATCACACAGGGGGACATTGACAACTTCGAGGACCCACACGCCACTTTTGAGTTGGAATGTAATTGACTAGCATGTTGCGTTGGCATGGATGTCTGGGTCACATGATCACCGTTGCAGTATGTAGTATGGGTGCGTATCACATCTACCTTGCCTACAGTGTGATGATGTATTGTGGAAGTCAGCAGTATGCACTAATCGGGAAGTGACTCTGGACAAATGCATTGGTCTCACAGTTGTGACTTGGCCCATCCCCAGTCAGTGACACACATTGGAAGTGAGGTGCATATCATCAAGCCCATATCGCAAAGTCAACGTAACTGTCATCAAAGTTGCGTTGTCAATAGGGTCCTAGCATCATAATCTGAGCAGGGTTAATACATTTCACGTGTATTAATGCTTACTTGTCAATGAGGTACACTGTCACGCTGTGATGAGTGTGAACGGGGCGTGCATTGCGGGTTGTGTTCGGCGTTCCACGGCAACACCCATTTCATCAGAGGCTGGCCCTGATGTCCAAGTGCGGCATTCATAGTTGGCAGCGCACAACTCACCAACAGTTACATCCCGGTTGTATTCTGGCCATATGAGCAGGGATGCTTCTTGATCATCATGTTTGCTTTGTACATTTTGAGCTGCTTTGTGCAGCACACATGGGAATAGAGAATTGACATGGTGTGTATAAGTACAGCAAGGTGGCCCTTCCAGTACATACATTAACATGCCTCCTTTTTCCCCAATGTATCTTTCCTGTGTGCTGCACTAAGCAACACACATGATAGTCACAACATGGTCCTCTAGGATGGAATCTATGCATGAAGGGGCACCTTCATGTACAGACACAAACTCACCTGCACACACACAACCTTGCACTCTGGTGCAAGTGTGCCTGTGTTGGCGCTGTCGTGATGAACCGCACACATGTGCTGGGGGACACACATGCCTGCACATGGGCATAGTACCTATCATGCAGCCCTGTGTCACTGTAGAGGATGAGGGTGGTGCTACACACAGGGGGGTAATGCTTTCATCCTCTGATTGCTTGTACATGTCACCCTCTGCCCGTGTATGTAATGGCACAATCGTTTGGCACTGTCAGCCTAATTTGTTAGTGACAGTGCATGTACCATGCCATGCACTGTCATGTCAGTCTCCCCAGCATGTAGTCACTGATCCATGCTTCAACAGGTCGTTGTCCAGGTCACTGGCTGACTTCACATAGTTACGCTGTAGTGTATGCTCCCATGTTGAAGTGAACTTGTATTACAGATGTGTATGGAGGAAATTGAAATTGGCTAAGGGACTCTAATTTGCCTTTGTGTATGTTTTACAGACAACATGATGCCTGGCCAAATACATGCCTTCCAGGTGCGGAAGGACCGTTACCGCCATGTGAAGAAAGTTGCGAAGGGGTACAGCAACATGTCCAAGAGGTACCATGAGGAACGTAGGAAGGGCACATGGAAGGCGGTGCCTGAGCATGCCCAGGATGTCACACAGCCCCCCCAGGCACCTCAGGCGTCAGTGGTGTGTCCCAGCCGGTACAGGTAGCACATCCCCCTATGGCCCCCCCACCCCAAGGCACTGTCCCACCTGCAACTGGGGATCAAGTGGTTCCATTCACATTGCGGGACAGGAGGCTGCTACAGGACATTGTTGTATCGCAGGCCGAGCTCAGGCGTGAATTGTCTGATGTCAACAGACGGGTGATGGACATATGTATGTATGTATGTATTTAAGCTTATATAGCGCTCAGCTACCCCCAACGGGGGTGTCCCGGCGCTTGCAGATACAGTGGAGGGTGAAGGCAAGTTAAAATTGTCGAGTCCTAGTTTGCTAAAGGAGACTGAAAAGCCAGGTCTTCAAATCCTTCCGAAAGATAGATTCCGACTTGGCTTTCCTAATATGATCAGGCATGGAGTTCCACAGGGTCGCAGTTTTAACGGAGAAGGACCGTCCTCCTATTCTAGACTTAGAAAAACGGGGGATGACAAGGCACTCATGATGATTGGATCTTAGGGTCCTGGACTGATGGTATTTGCGAACTCTCTTCTTTAGATATTGCGGACCAATATCATTAAGTGCTCTGTATGCAAGAGTAAGTGCCTTAAATTCAGTTCTTCTCTTAACAGGCAGCCAATGGAGGCTACGCAAATGAGGGATATATGATGTCTTAGTGGGATGTTCCTAATAAGCCTGGCTGCTGCATTCTGCACAGTTTGCAGTTTCCTAAGCAGGTAAGCTGGCAACCCGATGTAGAGACTATTTGCATAGTCAAGCTGTGATGTAATCACCGCATGGACTATTGTTTTCCTACAGTCCATAGGTAGGAAGTAGAGGAATCTCCGAAGGGCCTTCAATTTCCAAAAGCAGGACGAGGAAACATGAGCTATCTGAGTTCTACATGACAGGGAAGTGTCTAGTTTGAACCCTAAATTCCTTGCAGACGAGACTGGAAGAGGAGGAGGATTAAGTTCTGCGGGCCACCAGAAGTCTGATAATGGAGGTGAGGGCTGGTTGAAAAATAGCACTTCCGTTTTTCTGTGTTCAGCTTTAGGCAGTTAGCTGTCATCCAAGCTGAGATGTCCATGAGACACTGCCTAAAGTTTGAAAAACCGGCCTCAGAGCAATCTTGGAAGGAGAACACAAGCTGCGTGTCATCAGCATATGAAACAACATCTACTCCACATTGCCTTACCAAAGGGGCCAGGGGGCGAGGTAAACATTAAAAAGGGTCGGGCTAAGGGCTGAACCCTGAGGCACTCCACAGATCACAGGGCGAGACTTTGAAGTGTAAGGATGCAACCGAATTCTCTGGGAGCGGCCCTCTAGGAAGGAACAGAACCAAGCTAAAGTAGTCCCCGTCACTCCCAACTGTTGAAGCCTATCTAAAAGAATCTTATGAGACACTGTGTCAAATGCTGCTGACAGATCCAACAGCACCAGCATTGCACAGTTCCCATTATCCATTGTCTCCCGGACAGTTTCTGCTACTTCGAGTAGAGCTGTCTCCGTGCTGTAACCTGCTCTAAATCCCGACTGAGTGTCGTGAAGCAGTTTATTAGATTCAAGAAATGTGGACAGTTGTTTTTGCACTTCTTTTCGAGAATCTTAGCAGGTACTGGCAAAAGGGAGATGGGTCTAAAGTTTTTTAATATTGTAGGGTCTGCATTCTCCTTTTTGAGGATTGGTTGGACAGTAGCGATTTTCCAGCTAGATGGATAAATGCCAGTTTCCAATGAGGTGTTCCAGAGCTGGTTTAGCGCAGGGTTAAGCAGTGGAGCTAATATTTTAAAAAACCTAGCCGGGCAAGGATCAAGTGGAGACCCGGATTTGGTTTTGTCCAACTGCTTGAGGGAGGTAGCCAAATCTAAAGGGCTAAATTCAGACCAGATATTTGTGGGGAGGGGCGAGACAGAGATGTGTTGAACGGATCTGTCTCAGGAAAGGCTGCATAGATGTCATGGATCTTTTTCTCGAAAAGATCGAGAGATCCTCACAGAGTGTGGCAGAGGGAACTATATTGCTTTTCATTGCCTCTGGTTTAAGGAAACCCTGAACAATTTTAAAAATTTCCTTAGTTGAGTTGTCTGCTGATTTTATTTGATTGGCAATATGATTCTTGATAATATTGCGTTTTAGTTTATGAAACTGTTTTATTGCCTTTCTGTATGTGATTTTTGCTTCAGGGTCGTAAGCAGCACGCCAGGCCCGCTCAAGTTTCTTGCAGCGGCTTTTTTCTGCTCGAAGTTCTGGTGTAAACCAGAGGGCAGAAGATGTGTTCCTGGCCTGTTTCGTTGTTTTCATGGGAGCTATATGATCAAGGGCCGATGTGACCCAATGATTAAAGGTTACAGTATCACTGTTCGGGTCTCCGGTGAATGACAGAGGAGCGTTTTCTAAAACAGGTCCTAGTACTTCAGGGGTAACTTTCCTCCAATTTCTTCTAACTTCATATTCAGATTTTATAACATTGTGGTTTGTACCGATAGATAGAAAAAAAGGAATAAGATTGTGGTCGGACCATAAAAGGGGGATAGGATCTTCAGTTGTTAAGGTGGAGATATTTGTAAAAATAAGATCCAAGATGTGGCCAGCCCTATGTGTGGGTTTGTGGACCAGTTGTTTAAGATTCAGTCCTGTCAATGTCTCCGCTAATTGGATGGATGTGGGGCATAGAGCATTGTCCATATGGACATAAAGTCCCCTAAAACTATGAAGTTGGTATATTTTAAAGAGAGATCAGCGATCCGGTCGCACATTTCCCATAGTTCAGCGGGCTTAGATGTTGGTGGCCTATAGATCAGCAGTCCCGCAATGGTAAAAATAGGGGAGATTGTGATGTTAAAAAACAGTGCTTCTATTAGGTCAGTATGTTCGACCCTTTTGTGTGAGATCTCCCAATCATTTCTAATAATCACCGCAAGTCCACCCCCCACTCTGTTACCCTCCCGATTTTCTGCCACTATTTTATAGCCTTTAGGGATTGCCCTTGCAATATCGGGGTTAGAGTTCTCTCTCATCCATGTTTCCGTAAGGAAGATGATATCCCAGGACTTTGAATCAAGTAGAAGCCAAATGTTGTCTGCATGCTTAGGAAGTGACCTAGAATTAATTAGACAAGCATTTATCTTGGGGGTTGACCTATTACTGGGGGTCCATATTTCTAAATGTGTGGCTTCTGCAAGGGCTTTACACTTTTTTCCCCAGATTTCTTTGTTAAACTTAAATGAGCAGGACATACAACTATGTTCCAGGTCATGTGGCTCAAATTCCAATATACAGGGGTCAAAGCATGTCGGCTTGGGGCAGGCTGTTGAGTTATATTCAAAGATTTGTGCCCTAGATAGTATAATACGCGAGTCTAATTGGGAACGGGCAGCATGGCTAGCGCTAGTCGCGGGCCGGTTGCGGACGGGCGCAGACGGGCTTGCCTTAGGCGCGCCTTTGGCGCGCCAGCGGCGCGCCCGCTGCGCGCGTCCGCTGCGCGTCAGAACCGGCATTGGGTTCAAATACTATTTTTTCGAGGAAAGGGCCCGCCTCTGCCGTCTCCCGGAAGTGCGTCACTCACAGGGGGTGCCGCGCTATTGGTCAGGAAAAGCCCTCCACTCAATCGGCAGAAGCCGTGGTGGACCGAGGCAATGACCGAAGAAAGAACAGCGTGGCAGCGCCGAAGACAGAGGCCCCAAGAGACTAGGTAGGTCAGGAGCGTGTGAAAGAGAATTAAAAGCAGTGAATACTACACAGATTACAGGCTAGGTAGCACGCTGTGAAGAATTTCTTAAAAGTATACAAAAGTGCAAATCGGCGATTTAAAAGCAGGGAGCCAGGAAACTGACAGCGTAGCTAGCGCCTCACCATGAACACGCGTCCGCTGCGTGTCAGAACCGGCATTGGGTTCAAATACTATTTTTTCGAGGAAAGGGCCCGCCTCTGCCGTCCCCGGAAGTGCGTCACTCACAGGGGGTGCCGCGCTATTGGTCAGGAAAAGCCCTCCACTCAATCGGCAGAAGCCGTGGTGGACCGAGGCAATGACCGAAGAAAGAACAGCGTGGCAGCGCCGAAGACAGAGGCCCCAAGAGACTAGGTAGGTCAGGAGCGTGTGAAAGAGAATTAAAAGCAGTGAATACTACACAGATTACAGGCTAGGTAGCACGCTGTGAAGTATTTCTTAAAAGTATACAAAAGTGCAAATCGGCGATTTAAAAGCAGGGAGCCAGGAAACTGACAGCGTAGCTAGCGCCTCACCATGAACACGCGTCCGCTGCGCGTCAGAACCGGCATTGGGTTCAAATACAATTTTTCGAGGAAAGGGCCCGCCTCTGCCGTCCCCGGAAGTGCGTCACTCACAGGGGGTGCCGCGCTATTGGTCAGGAAAAGCCCTCCACTCAATCGGCAGAAGCCGTGGTGGACCGAGGCAATGACCGAAGAAAGAACAGCGTGGCAGCGCCGAAGACAGAGGCCCCAAGAGACTAGGTAGGTCAGGAGCGTGTGAAAGAGAATTAAAAGCAGTGAATACTACACAGATTACAGGCTAGGTAGCACGCTGTGAAGTATTTCTTAAAAGTATACAAAAGTGCAAATCGGCGATTTAAAAGCAGGGAGCCAGGAAACTGACAGCGTAGCTAGCGCCTCACCATGAACACGCGTCCGCTGCGTGTCAGAACCAGCATTGGGTTCAAATACTATTTTTTCGAGGAAAGGGCCCGCCTCTGCCGTCCCCCGGAAGTGCGTCACTCACAGGGGGTGCCGCGCTATTGGTCAGGAAAAGCCCTCCACTCAATCGGCAGAAGCCGTGGTGGACCGAGGCAATGACCGAAGAAAGAACAGCGTGGCAGCGCCGAAGACAGAGGCCCCAAGAGACTAGGTAGGTCAGGAGCGTGTGAAAGAGAATTAAAAGCAGTGAATACTACACAGATTACAGGCTAGGTAGCACGCTGTGAAGTATTTCTTAAAAGTATACAAAAGTGCAAATCGGCGATTTAAAAGCAGGGAGCCAGGAAACTGACAGCGTAGCTAGCGCCTCACCATGAACACAAACACTTGGGACTGCCATGATGGGTGGACCTGTTGGACACGATCCCCCTCTTTTCCCTTCCCCCAATGTTTGAAATGTTTTATTATGTAGTGTTAGGTTAGTTATTTAATTGTTAGGTAGTGTAGTTTTAGTGTAGATTTTAGTTAGTGTTCGCTTGTTAGGTAGATATAAGATTTTAATTAGTCATCCGTATTTGGGGATAAGTTTCCTTTTCCTTTGGGTGGGGGGTTGATGTGTTTTTCTTCATGAAAAATAAAAAAAAAATCTTACAAAAAATATATATGTTTGTGTAGGTTACATGTTTAGTTAGTTTATGTATAGCTTAGATGTCTTTGTCCTGTCTCGTGGTGTGCCTTAAGGGTGGGAGGGGGGTTGATGTCTATGATGTGTTGTTGCATGTTTAGGATTAGTTAGGGTAGATAGTTTAGGTAAGTAGGATAGTTTTATAGTTAGTTTAGATTTTAGTAGTAGTTATAGTGATAAGTGTTAGTTTAGGTCACTTGCATATTTATACTGTTC
Source organism: Calotriton arnoldi (assembly GCA_963921515.1). Classification (NCBI taxonomy): domain Eukaryota; kingdom Metazoa; phylum Chordata; class Amphibia; order Caudata; family Salamandridae; genus Calotriton; species Calotriton arnoldi. The sequence goes on from CAWUFW010015905.1 coordinate 133,897, forward strand.
GAATAAAAATTTGATACTTTGGATTACTGCTTGCACTTATGTCAGGGACGAGGTTGTGGAGTGGCTCTTCCCATTGTAGGCAACTTTTCACATCACTGGACTATCCATTGGAATTGCGAAGTCTGCTCATGACATGTAAGTTTGCAGGATGTATTGTGTCAGGATCCCTTAGATGGGAGCACACTGGCTTTGCATTGATGACAGGGTGTCAATTTGGATTGACGCCCTGGTCTAGGGACAGTCGTCTGTGACGTTCTGCATCTTCTGTGTGACTCACGGATTTGGACAGCACATTGTTGCACATTTTGAACATGACCTAGTGAGATGGCATGGCAAGTGAACACTGTTACCTACTGTTATCCATCATGGAGATGGATGTATGCGCCAGGTTCCATGGATTCCGTCACACACCTGCATGTCAGATGCTCCTGCCACAGAGCCCATCTACATTGCACAGACTTAGCCACACTTGCTGCGTAGTGCGTCCGCTTCCTTTGCAAGATATGTTCCGGTTCATGTACGCTCACTCTCCAGACCATGCATGATTTGTTAGGAATCTGTGTGCATTGTGTACAGGACATGGAACAGCAGTGTTCATGATTTACAAAAGTGATCTGTGAGTAAGTGATGACTTCACATTTTACGTTACTCACAAATGTAGTTTGGGAGTAGTACATTTTGCTTTACAGAGTTGACATCTCCTAAATGCCTACCATGACTCACTGGACTAGTCAAGTTTAGATTTTGTCACAGCTAATATTTGGGGGGTGGCACACTGTCCTGCTGCACACAAGGGGGAAATGTTGCATTGCTCCCTGTAGTGACAGTGTCATGGAGACTTGTCCCAGCTGTTACTTCTGCCATTGGCTCATGTTGATGACGCCCTTGAGATGTTGTTGGTGCATCTGACTATATGCTGAGTGCAGTGCCACACACATCCCTACACACATTGCCCGATACGCTTGCGGTGGTCACAGCATGGGAGGGGGCATATTTTAGGTTACATTGTTTATCAACAGGGAGGGGCTGACTGAGGGCTTGCACTTTGGGGTGAGCCCCTATTTGCCAATCTACTTCACTGAGGCTGACATTGTGGTTCCGTATGTGTATGGTGGACATGTGCCCTTCCGTGTCTTCATCAATGTGAATATGCTGTCCAGTATTTTGGGATGTGACATGCAATGTGCACCATCACAACAGGCTTTGTCCACCACGTAGTGTGTGAGTAGATATGCCAAGAGATATTTGTTTACAAGTGTTAAGGAGGACACAACTCGTGGCTTGCAACAGACTAGGACATTTTTGTACACATGCCTTTTCATGAGAGGATGTGGGGCTAGGTTGGTATATTGCTAGATGGTTGTTTTGGAGCAATGGGGGCAACGCTAGTTCACACATACACTGCCATCTCACTGCCTATCTGTATCAGCTAAAACTGGTACATTGCTCGTATTTCCCTTGGTGTACCTTCTGGGTGAATCAGTGTCCTAACACTTTTTACATACTTCTATACTTGATTGGTCAAGAACCACACACATCTGTGTGAGTTAAACAATTTTATTGACATTCAGAGGATGAAGACTGGACCAGTGCTTGGCCATATATGCCCACATTGCATGGATGCCCGTTGGAGGGCCAGACAGAGTCATTTGGTGTTAACAGGTCCAAGGGAAGAGGCATAGTTCAGTCCGCAGGCTGATTGCAGTGGCATTGGCAAGAGAAAAAGTTATATGGCAGTCCATGTGTAGGTCCAAGGTGATTTTCGGGGGACAGTGGAAGACAGTGCAAAAAGATTTTCTGTGGCATGATACTAAGCCCGGCACCAAGGAGGAAACTGGGCTTTTGGCGCAGATGGATGCTACCGCTTCCTCCTTAGCACAAATGCACTTTCACCCTCCTCTTCATCCTCTGATGTGTCATGTGCCTCACATGTGGGTGGTGGTATGGTGGGTGCAGCACTGTGAGGCACTGACACATCAGGTGGCGGAGCTGAGGATGTGGAGGCGGCAGCAGCAGCATTCATCTGCGCCAGTCCTTGTGGCAGCAAAGAAGTGATGAGCAGGTGCAGGGCATGATAGATCCCAGCATCCTCGCACTGGTGTGCGGCCCTGGCAGCCATATCTTGTGCCTGCATCTGCTCCATGCTCTCCATTATCCGACAGATGTTGGCCAAATCCTGGCAGACATTGCTGGAGCCACTCTGAGCAGACAGTTGTTGTTGTCTCAGAATCATGACTCCAGCAATGTCAGCCATGGACCGTTGGAGGGCATTGAGCGGGCTGTGGGTGTCCAAGATCTTCTGCATGTGGTCCCGGATGGGACTCAGACACCCACGTATGACCTCAAGTTTGTCCGCCAGGCGCTCGAACCCCACCCGCACCTGTTCCGCCATCTCCCGCTGGACCTCCAGCACACGGCGTTGGAAGGCCAGGTGTGTGTTCTCGAGGTCCGGGGTGGCAGCTGTGGTGGGAGGTGCTTGCTGCTGGTTGGTTTGTGCAGGGGGTGGGCTTGCCGCTATGCTGCTGGGTTGCCCTGCTCCTGGAGGTGGGGTGCTGAAGGAGTCTAGCAGATGTTGCAGTGCTTCCTGATCGATGGTGGGGTATTCCTCCTCGTCATCAGTGAAGGTTGGGCCAGTCTGCTGTCCAGGAGGTGATGTCTCTCCCTCTGCAATATGATGGGCAAGATACAGTTTAACCGTGTTTGTCATGTACAATCATGCATTGGATGTGTTTACAAGCAGACAGCAGGACAGAGTCCATTCATATTGTTTTTGAGGAGATGCCTATTTGTTGCAGGATAGTGATGATTTAGAGGAAATTGCGGATGTGATGTTGTAGTTGTACATTGTCATCTCACAGTTTCCAGTTATGACAAATGTTATTGTACAATATCTACACCCAAGTGTCACAAGTTGTGTCCTCTATTCATTTGTAGGAGTAATGCTATTTGGCCCACATAGTAGTCAATGTTCATGTGCTCAGATTTGTCTGTGTGTGCACTGCAATGTGTGCTGGTGGCACCTGCAGCTTTTGTTTAGCTGCACATTATACCTTTCAGGTAATGAGCCTTTGGCTTCTGTGCATTTCCAATGCTGTGCTGAGGCAAACTGGGTGGAATATGGGTCTTGGTCAGAGTTGTGTGAGTTGTGCATTGTTTGACTTCAAATGTCTTGTTTACGTCAGGGGTTGTATGTACCTGAGGATGTGTCAGAGTGTGACTTGCTTGTTTAAGGATGTTGTCCACACTCAGCCACCTCAGTGAGGTAGCCTGAACCATGTTAATAGGTTGGGCCTGCAGGCATGCTATTCTTCATGCACTGTCACTTGCCTTGTCAATGTGGCTCACGGACACGCAGCATTGCAGGGTACTGCACATGTGCATGTGTTTTGTGCAAGTATGGTTATGTGTGAGTAGGGCACACTTTAGGCACATTAGCAATGTGAGCTTACTTGCTGTTTCAACATGTGCTGCACTATGTGGTACACATGGACATCCATTTTGCTTTATCTATTGTGATTTGTCTGGTGTGCATGTCGTCCTTCATGTTTTTTGTTGCATGCATTGCTGAGTGCCCTCCGTTTGGCTGACCCATTGTGAGTATGGTTCTGTGTGAGATTCGATAGTTGTTGCGGTCTGAACAGACAGGGGCATGTTACAGAGTAAGTGTCAGGGAGAGGCGTTAGCCATCTTGTCTTCACTGCTCTCGCATCTACTTTGGTAACGCCAGGCTCATACATGTTATCAAGGATATGGTGCAGCCTTGCGTTTCCCCCTGCAATGGGAGTAAATTACACTGCTTAGCGCCAGCGCAGGCTCCCTTGCACCATAGTGCAAGGGTGTCTGCGAGCAGGGAGGTTTGTTCCTGTGTAGGAAGTAGTTGCTTACTGCACATGGACAAAGCTAAGACGGCATTTTGTAGCTTTCATGTGTGCTGCTTCGTGCAGCACACATGGAAGTTACGAAATGACATTCAGAAGTACAGTTTGCTCATGTACAGGAAGGGACACCTTCCTGTACATGGAAATACCATGGAATTTGGCTTTTCACATGTGGGCTGCACAAGGCAGCATACATGATACGAGCAATGACAAGGGGATTAATGCATTTCTCCTAGTTTTGCAACCTTATGCCCATGATTTCTCTGGTGTTCAGATCAGCACTGCCACCTCTTCTCACCTAACTTGATGATGGCTGGCAGCGTCGACTTCAATGGGTGTTGTTGTGGGACGCCCACCACAACACCCATTGCACGCCCCCTTTCACACAAAGTTTAGTGTGAAAGGGGCCCATTTCTCAAGGCAGCGTGAAGCAACTTAACGTGTCTCTAAGCCACATTGAGTGACTTTACGCTGCCTTGATAATGGTGCGCTGACCCTATCGCCACCCCAACGTCAAAAGATAAGTGACGTTGTGGTGGCGATAGGGGCTTGGTAATATGCCCCATGGTATCAACACCCATTACCCTCAAGGTTGACCCCACGTGTGGTGTGGTCAGTTTTCTGATGTATGTGCATTTCATGATGCCTATTAATGGTGCTGAGGCCTGGTCAACGCCACCCTCACAGGAGATGCAATTGTGCGGGTGATGTGTGTTTGTGTATGTGCCACGCAGCTGCTGCCATGGATGATACCTGCTGTCCTGGTTCTGTCATTCAATGCCTGGCTTTGCATGTGGGTGATGACTACCTGACTGCATATTTGTTCACTGACACAGTTGACTTACCAAACCGTTAATTTGACTTGCACATGATGGTGTGATGGGCAACTCACATCAGGACTGATGTGGAATGCTGTATTCTGTGTGGCAGATGTGTACACTTGGGGGGTAGGAGTGCAATTTTACATAAGGGTCGAGGGTGGCATTTGGCCGGTTGACATGATTCATTTCAATTTAGCTATCCTTGCTTGTTGTCATACTTTGGCAGTGAGATAGCTTTACAGGCACATTGTGGTTCAGCGAGTATGTCACACAGACAAGGCATGCAGTACATATTGGTGTGGTACATTCCAGTTCTGCATTGTTCACGTACTGTGTGGTTGTTGGCATGTCACCCTGCTAATTGTATTCCCTCGCCCTTTGAGTGAAGTGTGCTGTTTATGTGCATTTTTGTAGGCGCAACCTTTATCCAGCAGCCTACATGGTCAATTCGTTGTGACATTGCATGCGTGTGTGGTATGCAGACTCACTAGATGTTTCACCACTTGGTGTACAGCAGACTGCATCTCATGAACAGGCAAGGGGGCAATTTGCATGGTGATGTCAGATTTTCCCCCTTGCCACATCACCACACACATACAAATTGCCTGCACATGGACACGTCTCACTCTGAGGCCAATATGCGGATGCATTGTGCATGTTACTGGTCATGTGCACGATGGGGCATGCCACCACCAATGTCAGCACACCTGCAGCATTGTGCACATGTGTCTGAGTAGTGTGCAAGGTTGTGTATGCACAGCAAAGTCCACCTATATGCACATGCACATTCCTGCTCACCACTCATACACATGTGCAGGATGCTGCAGGTGTGGTGGCATGCCTTATCGTGCACATGACCAGTCACACTCACAGTGCACATGCAGTTTGGCGTTGGAGTGAGATGTGTCCTTGTGCAGGCAATTGGTATGTGTGTGGTGATGTGGCAAGGGGGCCATTTAGCCACCCTGCCACGTGTCAGGTTGTTGTTCCACTTTGTCATTTGAGGGGGCACTTATGGAGTGATCTGACGTTGACCTAGGACTAATGGTGCTTCCTTACCTGTGCTCATTTGAAGGTCTGTATGCCGGCCAATGTGTGTCGTGCAATGTGTTGTTTGTTAAGGGTGATATGTCCCTGTGCCACCATGGACAGGGGTATCCGGGACATGATCCACAGTACATGTGGGTATGCACTTCAGTTAATTAAATTGTACATGAGTGCCACTGTGCCCATCCACCCCATTCCCCCCGTCCCTGGTTGATGCTCACCCTGGTGTTGTTGTGTCTGTTCACATTCAGCACTATCCTGGCCCGCAACTCCAACCACCGTCTCCTCACTGATGACTCGGGACACCTGCTCCTCCAACTCATGCAGCTCCTCCTGTGGCGCTGGATTCCCACCTCCAGTCTGCCTGGCTGCTCTCACGTTGGCTGCTAGTTTCTCCTTTGTTTTGCGCTTGGTATCATGCCAGCGCTTCTTGCAGTCATCCACTGTCCTCCTCCTCTCTCCTACGGCATTCACCTTGGACACAATGTCCTCCCATATTTCTTTTTTTCTAGCCAATGTTACTGTGGAGGTGACAAACAGTTCTTGTTGGTGTTCAGTCACCTCCGCAATCAGGACCTGGTTTTCCTGCAGGCTGAACTTGGGATTCCTCTTCCTCTTGGCCTTCACATGGGTCTCTGGCTGGTCCTCCTGGGTATTTGTGGGCATGTTTGTGGCCTCTGCACTGGTCCCAGCTTCTTCCATTGCTCCTCTGGTATTTACCATTTTTTTTTCTGCTTGTCGGGCCTGTTATGGTGCATTTTCCCGCTGGACGCGCTAAATGCTGGCCTGGTGCTAATTAGCGATAGGATTCTGTCGCTGATTGGCCCTTCGCAACTTTTTTCACGTTAGCGTGCGTTTTTTTATTGCCGGCACGCTAAATCTATCGCCGTCCATTACCGCGGGAAAAGGTAGCTATCGGCTGCTAGCGGTGTGTTGATAATACGCCGCTAATGCGGCGATAGATTCCGGCGAACTGCGGCTATAAGGGAAATGGCGCTAAGGGGAGTTAGCGATGAATATTGCCATTTGTTGATAATATGCCCCTAAGTTTTTGTCAGGATGCAGTTCCTAGCCATTACTGCTGCTACAGCATTTGATAATGCCCGTGTATGTATGCTCCGCCACATGAAAGCTAGACCTATTACCTTTGCTGATGTTTTTTTCCCTTCGGCTTCGAAGTCAACAGTGAGACTCAGTCCTGCCAAGTATCACGCATCACGTGTGACACTCACGCATTTCAGTGTGGTGTTCCGCATCACCGCACTGAAATGCTTTGTCACGCATTTTAATGTCACTGAATTGGGTGCTAGCGCGCCGGCTCTGCTGTGCTGCTCCCAGCAGACTTGCCGCCAGCAGGCAGCTCAGGCTCATAACAGTTAAGGATCATGTAATTATACTCCTCAGCTCTGGCTGAGTCAGAGTGCTCTGCTGCAGTGCTACAATGTAACAATTTGCGGCCTCACTGCGCCGGGCGACGTGGGAGGCTGTCAGTCACTGACTGACACAGCTCACACTCTGCCGATTACACCAGGGTGCCGGGCGTGTCCATTAAATCCCGGATGTGACCTCACGTGGCCGCCCTAATGATTAAATCCGTGACCGAAACAGCCGGGCCCAGGCAGTGCTGCAGTACATTGCAGCGGCTGAAACACACTGCTCCCTGCGGCGGCCAGCATGAGAGATAGTTAATTCCTCGTGGCTCAGGACTGTGGGCGGCAAGTTAAAAGAATATGTTTGAAAGAATAACGTTTTCGGCTGCCCTGCGGTAATGAATCCTGCGACTGGATCTCTGTGATCCCCCGGAGGCTGAGTGAACCAGGAACGGCATCGGCGGGCGCTGAAATGGTTCCTCACTCGCCAGTCCCCAGAGAACACTCCACTGTGCAGCCTAATTAGCTCAGCCTCAATCATGCCCAGCTGGTGTTGCCGCAGGCCGGTAGTCTGAGCAGACATTGCGGCGGCCAGCTCCAGGTAGGCCCCCTAAACATTTCCCCCACGCAATATACTCAACCGCCATGATACCCGAATATGCTAATGACACCTCTGGTGCAACTAAGGTAAATACACACTGTGATTGTGACCCCGTGTCATTCTGAAATCCCCCTGCAACGGGCTGAGTGAATGGGGCATGCAGTGACAGGGGTTGAACGAAAGTTATAATGAGGTAGAGATTTCGCTCATAACGCTCTTCCCCCAATTTTTTACTTTTATTAATATGTTGAGTATTGTTTCTGACGTTATAACGGATATATCAAGTAATATTGTAAAATGTGCGCAGCCCACGCCCTAAGTTGTGATCACTAATGCATATATGACCGAGAAATTGCATACCGCATGACTCCGGTAATAAACTCTTACATTGTTATACATTTGTAATGACAAGCGGAGACACTGTGCTATGTTGTTTTATCTTGTGTAATTGTATTTGTGGCGGATCATGCAAACATTAGAAAAACGAATAAAGACATAATAAAAAAAAAAACTTCAGCACTGGGAAATGATGCCCAATGTGCAAAAGTACATATTTTACTTTACTTTTTTTCTGCAGGGAAATCCTCCTCTCTGCAACGCCTCCAAGTTTGATCCATTCCCTCCCCATTTCTGGAAGGGGGTTACTCCAGCCCGTTACTCCGACCATTTCCCGATCTCAAAATAGTCGGACTGAAGTTTGTGAATGCCTTCAAACATAAAACTCACAAGGCAAACCACACCTTCTTCTGTCCCCATCCCCATCCCTTAAAGATAGTTACCACAGCACATTTCTTCACACTCGTGGTGGGGATATATTCAGTGCCAACCCCGTTTACACGTGCAAAGATGCCTTTTGTGAATTCCTAGCAGGCATAGGGTACTAACCCAGCAATACAATTAATTAACACCAAGTGGCATATTTACAAGGGGGGTATCGCCAACAGAATGTCACTTTTAGGGACGTTCTTTTGGTGATATCCTCCGTATTTACAAAGCAACGTTAAGCCACTTAGCTTGGTCTAAAATCACCTTGTAAACAAGCATTGGCATAGCCAATAGGTCTCGCTTTTGGGACCTTATAAGTATTTAGTTATGCAGCACAATATCCTTGGTGCAACAACATCAACTGTTGCATGGCTAAACACTTATAAGGTCCCAACGGCAGACCTATTGGCTATGCCAATGCTTGTTTTTTTCTTGTGCCACAGTCATGATCATCTTCTGAGCTGCCCCGTCTGCCCTGTTACAGCTGCGAACTGTACATCACACAGCAGTCTGTCTTCTACTGACAGTAAGCTGTGTTAGTAGTCGCTCGCACTAACTCGTTTTGGGTCAGGTGACTGTGAGAGCCACTGTGGTGCTTGCCAACGTAACTTCTCAGCGCGCCAAGCATCACTGAGTCAGAAGAGCCTGTCGTGTAGCTCTGTGTGACAGGCTGCTACTGGTGTGATGGTGGCACCAGCAGGGCTTGGCAGGTAGTGGGCAGCATGCAGGACCGGGGCGCACAGCTCAGTAATACAGGTTGTGGCTTATGATGGGACTCGAATTAGAGTTCCTTGTTGCTCACATGGGTTTAATTTCTGATATTTATGTTTCCCTCATCTTCACTGCTTGAGTTTGCTTGCGAGAAAGTGTCACTCATAGTCCTTGAAATGTCTCTCATAATTACACTGAAATTAAGAAGATGTCACACATAGCAATCCGAAACCTTGGCAGCTATGGAGACTGTCTCACAAGTCCCAACCCTAGATTCAGGCGCTGTGTCGGCCCTCAAAGGGGTTGCTATAGTTAGTCTCTGTATTGCAGCTATGAACACTGCTGATTTTCCTATTTTTCTCTGTTGCAATTCCGATACGCCCTGTGATGGAAACATGTCATGCACAGTGTGAAATGGTTCTGTAGCCAGCAAATTAGTCAGCTCAGCCACATTAGCCGCACAACACTGTACATTTCGTGACCTTGAAAAGCAGAAACTGTTTGTTATTGTCGATGTGCAAAGATAGACATTTTGTCTCACTTCCACCATTCTAATGAACTGCAAAATTACACAACAAATCATGGCTGGGGGAAACATTGTTTCAACGCAAGGAATTCTAATTTAATGCAGGCATTGTGTGTTTTGGGCACATTTTTTTTAGGGGGGGGTGAACGAGGTGACCTTTTTATCCAATTGTAATAATGTCAACTCAGAGCAGCATCCGGCTGCATTAATCATTAGCAGCTAAGGGATGAGTGTTGCCCGGTAGCGCCATGTATCTTGCATCGCGCGCAGGGTAGGGGTTTCTGTCCTTGAATGTTTCCCCGGTGCACAAGCCGCCCTTTTCATGCACTGGACGGTGCACATATTCTGCCAGCCTCCTGGCTTTTCTTCTGCTTGGTCAGATTTCGGCATGCGAAGCTTGGCAATGTGCCGTCCTTCTACTGGGGATAGTTCATACATCTGGTCCGTGCGCTTCCCATCACTGACCGATCTGTCAGCTTTAACTATATATGACATTCACTGCTCCTGCTTAATTCTGAAAAAGGAAATCCCCGGATAGCCCTAGATTCGCGAATAATCTCCCCGGCATGAATTTCCATCCCATTTCTCAATTTCCACACATATAAGCACCGCGAGTGGACTGAATAAACCAATGTATTCTGCAATTTTATTCCCATACATGGGAAATTTGATGACATTTCTGATTAAAATGAGCATAATCCCTGAAAAGAAAATGATTGGATTATGATGCTCCAATTTACTGGTATAAACAGTTTTCTTTGGATGACAGTTTCCTCATCAGCCCCGAGGGGCTCGTCTAGGCTCCACCCCTGTCAGACCTATTTTAAGCAGGGTTCACTGTGAGGCTTCACCAAGGGCAATTGCAGCCATTACAGGTTATATCTGTGAGTCCGAAACGCCGTGTTAGGATTCAGAAATAAAGTCATTCTTGTACAATTTCAATTGAGGCACGGGGGAAGCGGAAGGCATTAGGAAAGGGGCACGTAAACCTGTCATTAAATCCTTAGCTTTCATTTTCTTCACTTAAGTAACAGGCTGAAATTTGTAGCATGGTTAATTTAAGAATAGAAACAAGAATATTAGTACCAAGAATAGGAGCGAGGATAGTAATATTAATACAAATATTTTGGTTTACAGCTTTTTACACTAGAGTTTTGCCATTTACACGCTACAGGTGTTTTCTTACACTCGATTTAATGGTTCTCAGTTTAGCTACGATTTGACTTCGAACCAACCTTTTTCGTCATCACAGAAAACTGGTTAAGTGCAGATGCCATACTGATTTTACATGAGGCCGTTGCTAAGGGCTACTTTGTCCTGTACGAAAGTGGATAAATCAAGAAAACTGGTAAGCGAACAGCAGCAGTTCATAAAAATACTTTTCCAGCCACCATCATCAGCGCAACACTGGAGTGTGTGCACTAACTGGTTTGTTGCTCATCCGATCGTGTTTTTTTCTTCCACCTTTCTTTTCATCTCCTGAGCACCCCCTCACAACAAAGAGGCATATTTAGAAGCCCCTATCGCCACCACAACGTCACATTCAGTGACACTGTGATTGCGATAGGGTCCTCGCCTTATTTACAAGGCAGCGTTAAGCCACTTAACGTGGCTTAACGCTGCCTTGTAAATAAGGCACCCTTTCACACTGAATTTAGCGTGAAAAGGGGAGGGTAATGGGTGTTGCGGTGGGCGTTCCACCGCAACAGCCATTGATTTTGACGCTGCCCCCTATTTACAAGGGCAGTGTAAATTGGAGGAACCGCAATTAAGACCAAGGAAAACCTGGTCTTTAAAGAGGTGAAGCGGGGAGAAATGCTTTATTTCGCCTAGATTTTACTGTTTCCATGTGTGCAGCACACATAGAAACAGCAAATTGCCCTTGATTGTTTATGTGCAGGAAGGTCTTCCTTCCTACAAATAAACAACCATTTTAACAAAATGTCATTTTTCAACTTCTATGTGTGCTGCATTAAGCAAGGTGCAAGGGTGCCTGCGTTGGCGCCAGGCAGCTAAAGTTAGCGGCAGCGCAGGGGGAAATGCAGGGTTGCACCATATTCTAGTAAATATGGTGCAGCCCTGAGTTTTTAAAGTGACGAAGCGTGTCGTTAGCCTTCTTGGCTTAACGACACGCTTCGCCACTTTATTGTAAATATGCCCCAATGTTTTTTCTGATGCTTTCCTGGATTATATCTCAGCCCGTATAATCGACCACCCAAATCCAAGCACCTTGGGTAGCCTCTACACTGGTCTGACTACATTATTATGCTCTAAATTTGAAGCTCTGGACATTATCCAACTAATCTCTGGTCCAACTTTGTCAGCGGGCTGCATCTATGTAATCGTAGGCCCCATCATCTGGATTGATCAAATCACATCTTTGATCTTAACCTCCCATCATTACCCACGCCTCCGAAGCTTCCTACAAAATACACATCTACCAGACTATTAAAAAAAAATGAATTTTCAGTTGACCTGGCTGCTAATTGACGGCTGGACCCTGTAACGACTCAAACAAAGGCTCTCTGAGATCTTCAACAAAGTGGTTCCCATCAAAACCTCACACGGAACCAACATCACAATTGGAAAACCTCAGAGGAACCCCAGAAAGACCGTGGAGAAAAACTCATGGCATTAACATAAAAAGCCGATTTCTTATATAGTACAGCACGTAAATACCACCATCTAGAAATCCAAGAGATAACACTATTCACCACACGTTTCAGATGCTTCAAGTCAAACTAAGGAGAGTTTGAAAATGATCTACGAGCTCTGTATTTAGCTACTGAAACTCTGATGGCTACTTCCAAAAACTCAAGTCGCTGACTGATCATTTAGTTGCCTGAAGTCTCATTTCCAATCGATAACAATTAGACAATCACTTAAAAAAACCTCTAAGGCACAAAACTACACAGGCAAAATCCGTCACATTCAAGGTGTTCTCTTAATGGACTGCAATACTAAGGCAGTCAATCTCTGTTCCTGAATCTCCAATGACCACAGTCCCCCAAATGTATTACAAAATATCCTTGTGGTGTTGTCTTCTCTCATCTCATGTAAAACAATTATTGGGCCAGATTCACAAAGGTAAACTGAGACGAAAGTCTAACTTTACAACTTTCGGTATTCAAAAAGGGCATTTAAGAGTTGTAAAGTTAGGCTTTTGTCTCACTTTTGGTCTCAGTTAAACTTAAGACCAAAACGTAAGTTTCACTGAGACAAAAGTCTAACTTTACTAATAGTAAATGCCCTTTGTGAATACCCAAAGTCGTAAAGTTAGACTTTCGCCTCAGTTTACCTTTGTGAATCTGGCCCATTGTATTTTTCTTCTCATCCCCAAACACTTAAGACTTCCTATTTTAAGTGAATTCTGAAGATGCAATGACTGGATGAATCCGATCCTGCTAACTAAGTTCAATAACGCAAGGCCCATTTCTAGAAAAGCGAAGTATAAATGCACCATTCATTCAAGCCTCTGGCTTTCTTAAACAAAGCAAATTCCTGCCTGGAACAGATTTATGTCTGCCTTGGAAGAGATGCAGAATTGGCAACATTTGCCATCTAGGACGACCTCTAGAATATGGTACAATTAAAGGTATGGCTTTCTTCTAGATCTGCAATTAGCTTTTGACACTGTAGACCATTAGCTGTTGCTCCAAAGTCTGATTAACGCTGTAACCCAAGGCACTGTTCTTCATCGTATTAGGACTTACCTTGCAAAGAGAGCACAAAACAACAGGCTTCCTCTGTTCTGCACACAACCCTTTACTATGATTTTGAAAAAAGGGGACCCCTATGAAAACAATATGTCTTGCTAGATGTAGGGAAAAATTACAATGGGGTAAAGAAATATGCTAAATACAAGAACTGTGTTATATCATCATGTCACAAATTGCAACAACAGGCTAATTCTATACGGGGTTGCTTATAAGATAGACATGAACATAGCACTCAATACAATTTGTTCTGATACAAAACTGTATTTTATTTTTAATCATTTAAATATTTCTTATTTTTCTTTTTTTGCTGTTTAAATATTTTCGTGATTTTTTTAGTTCATGATTTCAATTCACAACCTCATATGTACATGACATATACACAAAATTATATACATCACAAACAATACATTACAGTGCTGTACAAAACTCAAATATAAAACTAGAAGAGGGAGTTCCTATATTAACAGATCTTTTCAATGGCTGACGGTCGGATAACATATGACGCGAGTTTCGGCGTTTTAAGCCTTCTTCAGGGGAACCGTCTCAACTTTTCTTCTGTAGTTTTGGGGCAGGATTATGGTCTACAATATTTGACAGGTGAAGATAGTTTTCTTTAGACAAGTGAGATTTCCATGGGGGTCCGATCTCTTCTGGTAGTGTGCGACTTAAAGGTTTCACTTGCCGATTCTGATTTTACGATTTCTTTTCCCAATATATACTTGATAAAAGTTTAATGATTATGTGCCAATGTTTTAAGGAACTTCGAGGTTCAATGCTGGCTATCTTCACATCTTTGGTTTATATGATGTGTTCCATAAAAGTTCATGCTGACACTTAAACAGGATTCTAGAAGGAGTCCTGGGTCTTATATATGTTGTATCTCAACCACACACTTTATTTTTGTGTCTCTCGGTGCGTGCTTCCGACCCGGTACTCTGTTCTGTCTGTGGAATCAGCATGAAATTTTATGGAACACATCATATAAACCAAAGATGTGAAGATAGCCAGCATTGAACCTCGAAGTTCCTTAAAACATTGGCACATAATCATTAAACTTTTATCAAGTATATATTGGGAAAAGAAATCGTAAAATCAGAATCGGCAAGTGAAACCTTTAAGTCGCACACTACCAGAAGAGATCGGACCCCATGGAAATCTCACTTGTCTAAAGAAAACTATCTTCACCTGTCAAATATTGTAGACCATAATCCTGCCCCAAAACTACAGAAGAAAAGTTGAGACGGTTCCCTGAAGAAGGCTTAAAACGCCGAAAGCGATGCGTCGTATGTTATCAGACCGCCAGCCATTGAAAAGATCTGTTAATATAGGAACTCCCTCTCCTAGTTTTATGTGAGAAGTTGGCCTGGTATATGCTGTTCACTAATTAAAGTGGACACCTTGCACCAGAACAATTCGACTCTTATGGTAGATAGGTTTAAGACAACCTTTAAAGAAAGCTATCCTAGTGTTAGCTGTGGAGAGCAGCCTTCAGGCTAAGTCTTGAAGGAATGTAAAGCAGCTTGTTTTACCACACAATCTCTTGAATCACCAAATGAAAAGACACCACACAGGTATATATATCAAATATATATGTATTTATTAATAAACAACTCTCTACTAATCTCTTTATGAGATTAGAAGTCAGGAACATATGTACAAATCAAATGTTATCAAAATAAGTTTAGCACAATCAAATATCACACTCTTAGTTTGGCTAGACCTAGGTCTAGGGCATCTAGAATCGAGGGACCCCCAAGAACCACCCCAGGTAGTTGTAGTAGACCCACAGGGGACGGACGCGGTGTCCTGGCACCGGTGCGAGTCCTGTACGAGTCTATGCGAACAGACGCGATTGAGATTTCAATGTTAAAGGTCCCTTGCGTGTTCGAGGCGAACACACCGATTGGTCCTTGTACGAGTCGAAGGACGCGGTTACAGATAGAGTTGCAAGGGAGTTGGACGCGGTGTGTCTAACACAGACGCGAACCATGTACGAGTCAGCGCGATAGTCGCACTTGGAAAGTAAGAGTTTTAGGGCACTTCTAGGGTAGCTACAAGCAAGTCACTTACAGGGTAAGTAGTTCTAGGGCCCACACCCACAGGAGCACCGTAGTGCTGAAGTTACCTCACCCAGGGGAGCCGGGTGCATAGGTGTTCTTTGGTGTCGGGTCGCGGCATTGTTTTCAATGGGAGCCAGTGAAGACTTGCTGCTTGCGGGACAGGAGAAGTATCCGGAGGAATCCAAGCCTGGATTCAGAAGATGGAAGACCTGAAAGCAGAGGGGACAGTGTTCAAAGTCACTTGGCAGTGACTCGGGGCAAGGAAGATGGATGCCCACCGTCGTTGCAAGATTCAGGTCGTTCACGGGTGCCTTGACTCTTCAGCCACGACGTCCAGGAGGCGTCGACGACAACCAGGAGCTGGATTCAGTGTGCTTCACAATGTCTGCAGCTTACTACGGTGTTGACGACTCGATTGGAGCCAACAAGCCTTGGTAACAGCAAGTCTCAGGGAAAGTGTAAAAAGTCAATGGCGCAGACCAGCAAGGTCTGAGGGACTCACCCAGCGAGGGTCAGTCAGGGCAGGCCTGGAGCAATCAGAGGAGCCCTTTGGTTCTGTAGGAAAGCCTTCAGGGGACCCCCAAGCCAGCTGGCAAGGGATTGCAAAGACGCCTCAGGAGGATTCGCTCAACAGGGACCCATGGTCACTCGGGACATGGTAGGCCTCTGATCTTCGGAGGGATTCCTGCTGGGGGCTAGAACCACACGTGGGCCAAAGCACAAGTTCGTAGAATGTTGTGAAGGGGTTGCACTCGACAATAGTGCATGGTACCCAGGGGTCGCGGTTCGTCGTCACTCTTGGGGTTCACTGGCCTCAGCTTCGCTGGGGACTCACGATGGCCTTTGGGAAGTCAGGAAATCTACTTCTTGGGCTGCAGGGACTTCGGACTCCGGCGGGAGCGGCATAGTTTGTGACCATCATTTGTAGTTTTTGGTGCCTGTCAAGCAGGGGAGTCACTCCTTGACTTCAAGGGAGATTCTTCAGTCTTCCAAAGGTAGTGGAACATCGAAGGTCCAGGATTATTCTTCAGAGCATCATCCAGGGGTATCTAGGTTGCAATGCACAGGTTCCCCCTCTTATACTAAAAGAAAGGGAGGGACTAGCTCTATGACCCCACCTATGGGAGGGTCAGGGGAGTGGGTGGCTACACCCACTTCCCTTTGTCCAGTTTCGCGCCTGAGCAGGGGCAGGTAGCCCCTGAGCTGGTTTGAACTGGCATATGCACAGAGGAGCCTTCTGCTCCCTCGTGCAGGACTTCAAAGCACTCTAAGAGTGCACCCACCCAGCCCCAATACACTAAACCCTGTCTGGGAGGTGGTTACACCTCCCTGTGACAGGACGCCTATTGTTGGGCTTCCTCCACTACGAGTTTCGGTCATCAGCAGGAGGGCAGCCCAGTGTCTGTGACTGGTGGCATCCATTTTGTGATGCCAGGGCTCTGCAGGATTCTACCGCGTTTCCACAGTAGGTACATGTCTATCCCTCTAGAAGGGTGGAATGCTACCCCCGCCACCAGGACTGGCGGGGGGGTAGTATTCCAAGATGTTTGACACCAAACACGACATGTTTTGATGCAGCCATTCCAAAGTTAGCATATTACCGCGAGGATATAATGCACTTAAGAGTATATGGTTTAACCGCATCCACAAACAGCACCAGAGAATGAACTCTGAGAGCTGCAGAGGGGCCCTGCTCAGGCAGAGGCACCCCCTCACATAGAAGCCAAGCACCCTGCCCTCAGGATTGATAGGGCCTGCCTTAGGGGTGACTGATAGGTTTATATGTGTGTGTAGGAGAGATATAGGGAACCTATATCTCAGTGAGGAGTGCTAGCACCACCTCACCCAGGCTGCAGTAGCAGGACTGTGGTGTCAGATTTAGTCTGCTTCCCAGGGGTGGCATAATACATGCTGCAGCCCCTGGTAGGCCTGTGAAGTACCTAAGGTACCATATACTAGGGACTCATAAGGCACCACAGTATCCAATCACTAGTGCACCTAGAGTGCACTCCAAGTCATTTAGAGAGAACAGGGAGGCTGGGGCCCTGATTGGCAGGGACCCAGCCAGACTATAGCCAGAAACCAGTGTAAACATCAGGAAAAAAGTGGGGGCAACATAAGAGGCAGATCCTACTCTCCTACACAACCCCCCCAAACGCAGGGACACTAAACTAACCTTGACCAGTTGAGTCTTCGTGTTCAAAGTGGAAATACCTTGAGAGTCCATCTGCATTGGCATGTTGGGTCCCAGGTCTATGTTCCACTGTATAGTCCATCCCCTGTAGGGAAATGGACCACCTCAAAAGTTTTGGGTTTTCACCTTTCATCTGTTTAAGCCATAGGAGGGGCTTGTGGTCAGGCTGAACTATGAAGTGAGTGCCAAACAAGTATGGCCTCAGCTTCTTCAGGGCCCACACCACAGCAAAGGCCTCCCTCTCTATAGCTGACCAACGTTTCTCTCTAGGGGTCAGCCTTCTGCTAATAAAAGCTACTGGCTGGTCTTGACCTTCATCATTCAGTTGAGACAGTACAGCTCCCACACCCAGCTCAGAAGCATCTGTTTGGACAATGAACTTTTTGGTGTAGTCTGGACTCTGTAAGATGGGGGCAGTGCACATGGCCTGCTTTAGGTCTTCAGATGCCTTCTGACAGCCAGCTGTCCACTGAACCTTTTTTGGCATTTTCTTTGAGGTCAGATCATTCAAGGGGGTCACTATAGATCCATATCCCTTGACAAACCTCCTATAGTACCCAGTCAGGCCTAAGAAGGCTCTCACCTGTGTCTGGGTGGTTGGAGCAACCCATTCCATTATGGTTTGGATTTTGCTCTGTAAAGGCTGAACCTGGCCTCCACCTACAAGGTGGCCCAGGTACACAACCTGACTCTGCCCTATCTGGCCCTTAGTGGCCTTGATAGTGAGGCCTGCTTTCTGCAGAGCCTCCAAAACATTTCTGAGGTGGACCAGGTGATCCTGCCAGGAGGAACTAAAGACAGCAATATCATCTAGATAAGCTGAGCAATAAGTTTCCATCCCTGCCAGAACTTTATTCACCAACCTCTGAAAAGTGGCAGGTGCATTTTTCAATCCAAAGGGCATCACCACAAAGTGTTAGTGCCCACTAGGGGTCGAAAATGCTGTTTTGGCTTTTGCATCATCAGCTAATCTGATCTGCCAGTAGCCAGCTGTTAGGTCAAATGTACTTAGATACTTGGCTGAGGCCAAAGTATCAATCAGCTCATCTGCCCTTGGTATGGGATAGGCATCAGTCCTAGTGACTGCATTGAGGCCTCTGTAGTCTACACAAAACCTCATTTCTTTCTTACCACCCTGGGTATGAGGCTTGGGTACCAGGACTACTGGGCTAGCCCAAGGGCTATCGGAAGGCTCAATTACACCTAGCTCCAACATTTTCTGGACTTCAGTCCTGATACAGTCCCTGACATGGTCAGGTTGCCTGTAGATTTTACTCTTGACAGGCAGACTGTCTCCAGTGTCCACCTCATGGGTGCACCAGGTAGTCTGACTAGGGGTCAGGCTAAACATATGTCTATACTGTTGCAGAACTTGCCTGCACTCAGTTTGCTGATGGTCAGTGAGGCTGCTTGCCAAAGCAACACCATCTACTGACCCATCATCAGGGTTCTGAGAGAGCAGGTCAGGGAGAGGGTCATTCTCCTCCTCCTGGTCCTCATCAGTTGCCATGAGCAAGCCCATGTCAGCCCTGTCAACATATGGCTTTAATCTGTTGACATGGAGCACCCTCAGGGGGCTCCTGGGAGTTCCAAGATTCACCAGATAGGTGACTTCTACCTTCTGTTCAACTATTGTATGGGGGCCACTACACTTGTCCTGGAGGGCTGCTGGGGCCACAGGCTCCAACAACCACACTTTCTGTTCTGGCTGGTACACAGTCAGCACAGCCTTTTGGTCATGCCAAGCTTTTTGCAATTCTTGGCTGGACTCCAGGTTTTTGGTTGCTTTTTTCATGTATTCGGCCATCCGGGAGCGGAGACCAAGTACATAGTCCATCACTTCTTGTTTGGGGGGTTTGAGAGGTAACTCCCAGCCCTCTTTAACCAAACACAATGGACCTCTTACAGGGTGCCCAAACAGAAGCTCAAATGGGCTGTAACCAACCCCCTTCTGTGGAACCTCTCTGTATGCAAACAATAGGCAGGGAAGAAGAAGACGGTCCCATTTCCGCCTAAGCTTCTCTGGGAGTCCTTTAATCATTCCCATAAGGGTTTTGTTGAAGCGTTCAACCAAACCATTGCATTGTGGGTGATAGGGAGTGGTGAACTTATAAGTTACACCTCACTCTTTCCACATTGCTTTCAGATATCCTGACATGAAGTTAGTACCTCTGTCAGAGATGACCTCCTTTTGGAAACCCACTCTGGAGAAAACTCCAATGAGGGCTCTTGCCACCACAGGGGCTGTGGTGGTTCTCAGGGGAATTGCTTCTGGGTACCTGGTGGCATGATCCACTACCACCAGGATCAACCTGTGCCCAGATGCAGTTTGAGGGTCAAGGGGACCAACAATGTCAATCCCTACCCTTTCAAAGGGTACCCCCACCAGAGGTAGTGGTATCAGGGGGGCCTTTGTTGTGCCACCTGCCTTACCACTGGCTTGGCATGTGACACAGGAGCGACAAAACTCCTTTGTGTCCTCTGACATATGTGGCCAATGAAAATGTGGAGCAAGCCTGTCCCAGGTCTTGTTTTGGCCCAAGTGACCTGCCAAAGGGATATCATGTGCTAGGGTCAAGAGGAACCCCTAAACGTCTGAGGTATTACCATCCTCCTGGTGGCTCCAGGGGCTGGATCTCTACCCTCAGAATATAGGAGTCCCTCATCCCAATAAACTTTATGGGACCCACTAGCACTCCCAGCAGCCTCAGCAGCAGCCTGCTGTCTGAGGGGTTCAAGAGAGGGCAGCACTGTTGCTCCTTACTCAGATCTTCCCTAGAAGGGCCCCCTGCCCCCAAGAACTCAACCTGATCAGGCTCAAGTCCCTCTGGGGCAGTTCCTTCTTCAGGATCTGCTTCACCTCCCTCTGGGGGTGAATCTGTGATCTGAGACAGAGGGGAAGGCACTGCCTTTACCCTACTGCTCCTCCTCTTGGGAAGCATCTGGTCCATTGTTCCAGGATCCAGAGCTGGTTCAGTGTTATGCATTCTTGCTTGTGACCTGGTCACAGCAAATACCTCTGCAGGGATGCCCAACATCTCAGCATGAGTCCATAACTCTACTTCAGACCAGGCTGAAGTCTCTAGATCATTGCCCAATAGACATTCGACAGGGAGGTCTGCACTGACTACAACCTTCTTGAGGCCAGTTACCCCTCCCCAGGAGAAATTCACAACTGCCAGACTATGGTTGGTCCTGACATTGCTTGCATTGGTCACCTGGTACATTTCGCCCAGGATGATCTGTCCAGGGTCCACAAGATCCTCTGCCACCATGGTGACACTAGCACCTGTGTCCCTAAATGCCAAAGCCTGTTTGCCATTTATTACAGGCTGCTGTTTTTATTTGCCCAGATTACTGGGGCTTACTAGGAAGGACATATCAAGGTCTCCATCACAAATCAGCATTGCCTGAGTGGGCACTCTGACTAGGTCAGAGTCCACTTCAGAACCCAGGGTCAACCATACTACACCCTTATTCTGAGTACCACCTCCACCAGTAGCTGAGCTAGGGGGAACAGTTGCCTTAGGGGCAGGAGTGGTGGTGGTTTGGTCTTTGGACTTGTTACAGTCAGAAGTCCAGTGCCCTTTCTGTTTACAGAATTTGCACCAGGGCTTCTTTTGGCCTTTTCCCTGGTTGGATTGTGACTCCCCACCAGATGCAGATTTTTGGGGCCCTCGTGAAGACTTCTGGTCTTTTGACTTATCCCCACCTTTCTCAGAGCCCTTAGGATCTTGCTTCTTGGTGTCACCCCTTGGTTCTGGGGTTTCTGCCTTACCCTGGTTCTGACCCATTTGTCTGCCTTCTTTCCCAATTCTTGGGGAGAGGTCAGATCTGAGTCCACCAGGTATTGATGCAACAACTGGGTCTGGCAATTATTAAGGATCTGTTCTCTCATCATCAGATTATACAATCCCTTGAAATCAGTAACCCTACTGCCAACCAGCCAACCCTCCAGAGCCTTGGTTGCACAATCTACAAAGTCAGTCCAGTCCTGAGTCTGTGCCTTCTGGGTGTCTCTGAACTTCAACCTGTACTGCTCAGTGGTTAAGCCAAACCCATCTATCAGTGCACTCTTCAGGACTTCATAATTATCAGCATCCTCTTCTCTAACAGTGAGGAGCTTGTCTCTACCTTTGTCTGAAAAGGAGAGCCACAAGATTGCTGCCCACTGCTTTTGGGGGACCTGCTGTACTCTACAGGCCCTCTCCATAGCAGTTATCCACTTGTGGATATCATCCCCACTCTGGTAGGGAGGAACAACCTTGCTCAGGTTCCTATGGTCTGGAATAGATTCTCTGCCTCTAGGGACACTGTTGCTGCCACCAAGGGGTTCTAACCCCTCTCTTCTAGAAGCTCTCTGGATCTCCAGGGCTTCTCTATCTAGTGCCAACTGCTTGGTTCTGAGGGCAACTCTTGCTTCCTCATACTGCAGCAGTTTGCACATTCTGTCAGAGGAGCTCTCTCTTATGGGAAAGTATGAGTTCCTCTGCTTGACACATTCTCTGCCAGAGTGATAAGAGTGGTCAGCTTCCCTGGAAGGGGACCTATGCCTCTCATCCACTCTGTCAGTTCTCTTAGGGAGAATTCCTCTGTCCTTTTCAGGCCCCTTGGAGCCTGGCCCTTCAATCACAGAGTCTTGGTCATTCTGATTTTCATCATCTGACCCAGACACTGTAATTGACCCACCCCCTGATTCAGACCTATTAGCTCCTAGAGCCAATCTAAGATCATCTGCTGTCAGCAGATCTATCAGGTGTAGTGTGGAGGGACTCTGTCCTAGCTTCAGGTGTCTTTCAACACACATGGCTCTCAAGTCAGAGAAAGCCATGTCCTTATACTGAGGCTGAGTGGATCCACTGGTTCCACCCTTTAAGGACATTCTAGTGTTGTGCAGTGTTGT
The DNA here is from genome assembly GCA_963921515.1 of Calotriton arnoldi. Lineage (NCBI taxonomy): Eukaryota > Metazoa > Chordata > Amphibia > Caudata > Salamandridae > Calotriton > Calotriton arnoldi. Next base: position 156,492 of record CAWUFW010015905.1, read on the forward strand.
ACTACCTACACTAGTTTGTGGGCTACTGATACTAGCTTGAGCTGTAGAAAGGGTGTGCTATCCCTTGGCGCACAGCTCTAAGTTCAGTAGAACTTATTGATACTAAGCTTGACTTTATATGTACCTTAAGTACCTATAGTGGTTTTCAGTTAGTAATTCAAATAGAGATTTTCTGGTAAAACAATAGCAAGCTGGAATCCCACACGCTGCCCAACAATGTGAGAAGTTGGCCTGGTATATGCTGTTCACTAATTAAAGTGGACACCTTGCACCAGAACAATTCGACTCTTATGGTAGATAGGTTTAAGACAACCTTTAAAGAAAGCTATCCTAGTGGTAGCTGTGGAGAGCAGCCTTCAGGCTAAGTCTTGAAGGAATGTAAAGCAGCTTGTTTTACCACACAATCTCTTGAATCACCAAATGAAAAGACACCACACAGGTATATATATCAAATATATATGTATTTATTAATAAACAACTCTTTACTAAACTCTTTAAGAGATTAGAAGTCAGGAACATATGTACAAATCAAATGTTATCAAAATAAGTTTAGCACAATCAAATATCACACTCTTAGTTTGGCTAGACCTAGGTCTAGGGCATCTAGAATCGAGGGACCCCCAAGAACCACCCCAGGTAGTTGTAGGAGACCCACAGGGGACGGACACGGTGTCCTGGCACCGGTGCGAGTCCTGTACGAGTCTATGCGAACAGACACGATTGAGATTTCAATGTTAACCCCTTCGCTGCTAGGCCTTTTCCCCCCCTGTGCTAAGCCTTTTTTGGGCTATTTGGGGTAGTGCGCGCTTAGGCCCCTGTAACTTTTTGACCACATAAGGTATCCACGCCAAATTTGCGTCCTTTTTTTCTAACATCATGGGGATTGTAAAGCTACCCAGGGTTTGTGGATTCCCCTGGAGGGGACCCAGAAATTAGCCAAAATACAGCAAAATTTTGTTTTTTTGGGAAAAATGCGAAAAAAGGGCTACAGATGAAAGCGTCTTGTTTTTTCCCTGCAAATGGCATCAAAAAAGGGGTTGTGGTGCTGAAATCACCATCTTCCCAGCTTTCAGAGACAAGCAGACTTTTGTCAGAAAACCAACTTTTTTTACACAGTTTTGGCATTTTTCTGGGACATAGCCTTTTTTTGCTATTTTTTGTGCTTTCAACCTCCTTCTAGTTAATGGTAGAAATGGGTATGAAACCAATAATGGATCCTAAAAAGCCATACATTTCTAAAAAGTAGACAAAATTCTGAATTCAGCAAGGTGTCATTTGTGTAGATCCTTAAAGTTTTCCTTATAGAAACTAACAGTTAAATGAAGGAAAAATTGAAAAGTAGTTGAAAAAAACAGCCATTTGTGTCAACGTTTTCACCTGTAACTTCTTCTAATTATGACAGCTATTTGAAAGCAATATACCGTTATATCCGCTGGACCTTTCTGGTTGTGGGGACATATAGGACTTGTAGGTTCACCAAGAACCCGACGAACCCAGAGCCAATAACTGAGCAGCATCTTGCAATGGTTTTTTATTATGTACCGGGTATATGGCAATTATTTTGGGAAAATGTATATATGGAAAAATTGTTATGAAAGACACCTATGTATTTCTGAAATGGGAACAAAATGTAGATTTTAGAAACAGTAGATATTTGCACATTTCCGAAATTGGGAGTACCCATACTAGCATGAGAATTATAGGTCATTTTTCAAAATGACTTATTTTTTACACATTGTCTTTCATTTGGAAGGCAGAAATGCATCGAAAGTCAATAGGTAATAACAGTTGCTCTACAATTCTGTGTTACCCTAAGTCTCCCGATAAAAATGGTACCTCACTTGTATGGGTAGGCCTTGTGCCCACAACAGGAAATGGCTCAAAATGCAACGTGGACGTACCACATTTTCACAATGAAAAATTACCCTTTTTTTGAAAAGTGCCTAGCTGTAGTTTTTGAATTCTAGCTCTGCGGGCACTTAGGGAAACCTAGCAAAACTATACATTTTTGAAAACTAGACACCCAGGGGAATTCAGGACGGGGTGACTTGACTGGCTCTCACCAGGTTCTGTTACCCAGAATCCCTTGGAAACCTAAAAAATTGGTAAAAAAAAACACATTTTCCTCACTTTTCTGTAGTGGAAAGTTATGGAATCTGTGCGGATCCACAAAATTCTACCCACCCCGCGTTCCCCAAGGTCTTCCAAAAACAATGGTACCTCACTTGTGTGGGTAGGCCTAGTGCCCGCGACAGGAAGCAGCGCAAAACGCAACGTGGATGCACCACATTTTCACAGTGAAAAATGACCCTTTTTTTGCAAAGTGCCTAGCTGTAGTTTTTGAACCCTAGCTCTGCCGGCACCTAGGGAAACCTAGCAAACCTATACATTTTTGGAAACTAGACACCCAGGGGAATCCAGGATGGGGTGACTTGACTGCCTCCCACCAGGTTCCGTTACCCAGAATTCCTCGCAAACCTAAAAAATTGTCCAAAAAAACACATTTTCCCCACATTTTTGTGGTGGGATGTTCTGTAATCTGCGTGGATCCACAAATTTCCACCCACCCCGCGTTCCCCAAAGTCTTACGAGAAAAATGGTACCTCACTTGTGTGGGTCGGCTTAGTGCCTGCGACAGGAAACGGCGCAAAACGCAACGTGGTCACACCTCAATTTCGCAGTGAAAAATGACCCTTTTTTGGCAAAGTGCCTAGCTGTAGTTTTTGAACCCTAGCTCTGCCGGAACCTAGGGAAACGTAGCAAACCTATACATTTTTTAAAACTAGACACCCAGGGGAATCCAGGATGGGGTGACTTGACTGCCTCCCACCAGGTTCTGTTACCCAGAATCCCTCGCAAACCTAAAAAATTATCAAAAAAACCACATTTTCCCCACATTTCTGTGGTGGAAAGTTCTGGAATCTGCGTGGATCCACAAATTTCTACCCACCCCCCGTTCCCCAAAGTCTTACGAGAAAAATGGTACCTCACTTCTGTGGGTCGGCCTAGTGCCTGCGACAGGAAACGGCGCAAAACGCAACGTGGTCACACCTCAATTTCGCAGTGAAAAATGACCCTTTTTTGGCAAAGTGCCTAGCTGTAGTTTTTGAACCCTAGCTCTGCCGGCACCTAGGGAAACGTAGCAAACCTATACATTTTTTAAAACTAGACACCCCGGGGAATCCAGGATGGGGTGACTTGACTGCCTCCCACCAGGTTCTGTTACCCAGAATCCCTCGCAAACCTAAAAAATTATCAAAAAAAACACATTTCCCACATTTTTGTGGTGGAAAGTTCTGGAATCTGCGTGGATCCACAAATTTCCACCCACCCCGCGTTCCCCAAAGTCTTACGAGAAAAATGGTACCTCACTTGTGTGGGTCGGCCTAGTGCCTGCGACAGGAAACGGCGCAAAACGCAACGTGGTCACACCTCAATTTCGCAGTGAAAAATGACCCTTTTTTGGCAAAGTGCCTAGCTGTAGTTTTTGAACCCTAGCTCTGCCGGCACCTAGGGAAACCTAGCAAACCTATACATTTTTGAAAACTAGACACTCAGAGGAATCCAGGATGGGGTGACTTGACTGCCTCCCACCAGGTTCTGTTACCCAGAATCCCTTGCAAACCTAAACAATTGTCCAAAAAAACACATTTTCCCCACATTTCTGTGGTGGAAAGTTCTGGAATCTGCGTGGATCCACAAATTTCCGCCCACCCCGCGTTCTCCAAAGTCTTACGAGAAAAATGGTACCTCACTTGTGTGGGTCGGCCTAGTGCCTGCGACAGGAAACGGCGCAAAACGCAACGTGGTCACACCTCAATTTCGCAGTGAAAAATGACCCTTTTTTGGCAAAGTGCCTAGCTGTAGTTTTTTAACACTACCTCTGCCGGCACCTAGGGAAACCTAGCAAACCTATACATTTTTGAAAACTAGACACCCAGGGGAATCCAGGATGGGGTGACTTGACTGCCTCCCACCAGGTTCTGTTACCCAGAATCCCTTGCAAACCTAAAAAAGTGTCCAAAAAACACATTTTCCCCACATTTCTGTGGTGGAAAGTTCTGGAATCTGCGTGGATCCACAAATTTCTGCCCACCCCGCGTTCCCCAAAGTCTTACGAGAAAAATGGTACCTCACTTGTGTGGGTCGGCCTAGTGCCTGCGACAGGAAACGGCGCAAAACGCAACGTGGTCACACCTCAATTTCACAGTGAAAAATGACCCTTTTTTGGCAAAGTGCCTAGCTGTAGTTTTTGAACCCTACCTCTGCCAGCACCTAGGGAAACCTATCAAACCTATACATTTTTTAAAACTAGACACCCAGGGGAATCCAGGATGGGGTGACTTGACTGCCTCCCACCAGGTTCTGTTACCCAGAATCCCTTGCAAACCTAAACAATTGTCAAAAAAACCACATTTTCCCCACATTTCTGTGGTGGAAAGTTCTGGAATCTGCGTGGATCCACAAATTTCCACCCACCCCGCGTTCCCCAAAGTCTTACGAGAAAAATGGTACCTCACTTGTGTGGGTCGGCCTAGTGCCCGCAACAGGAAACGGCGCAAAACGCAACGAGGTCACACTTCAATTTCGCAGTGAAAAATGACCCTTTTTTGGCAAAGTGCCTATCTGTAGTTTTTGAACCCTAGCTCTGCCGGCACCTAGGGAAACCTAGCAAACCTATATATTTTTGAAAACTAGACACCCAGGGGAATCCAGAATGGGGTGACTTGACTTCCTCACACCAGGTTCTGTTACCCAGAATCCCTTGCAAACCTAAAAAATTGTCAAAAAAAACACATTTCCCCCACATTTCTGTGCTGGAAAGTTCTGGAATCTGCGTGGATCCACAAATTTCTGCCTACCCCGCGTTCCCCAAAGTCTTATGAGAAAAATGGTACCTCACTTGTGTGGGTCGGCCTAGTGCCCGCAACAGGAAACGGCACAAAACGCAACGTGGTCACACCTCAATTTCGCAGTGAAAAATGACCCTTTTTTGGCAAAGTGCCTAGCTGTAGTTTTTGAACCCTACCTCTGCCGGCACCTAGGGAAACCTAGCAAACCTATACATTTTTGAAAACTAGACACCCAGAGGAATCCAGGATGGGGTGACTTGACTGCCTCCCACCAGGTTCTGTTACCCAGAATCCCTTGCAAACCTAATAAATTGTCCAAAAAAACACATTTTCCCCACATTTCTGTGGTGGAAAGTTCTGGAATCTGCGTGGATCCACAAATTTCCGCCCACCCCGCGTTCCCCAAAGTCTTACGAGAAAAATGGTACCTCACTTGTGTGGGTCGGCCTAGTGCCTGCGACAGGAAACGGCGCAAAACACAACGTGGTCACACCTCAATTTCGCAGTGAAAAATGACCCTTTTTTGGCAAAGTGCCTAGCTGTACATTTTGAACCCTAGCTCTGCCGGCACCTAGGGAAACCTAGCAAACCTATACATTTTTGAAAACTAGACACTCAGGGGAATCCAGGATGGGGTGACTTGACTGCCTCCCACCAGGTTCTGTTACCCAGAATCCCTTGCAAACCTAAAAAATTGTCCAAAAAAACACATTTTCCCCACATTTCTGTGGTGGAAAGTTCTGGAATCTGCGTGGATCCACAAATTTCTGCCCACCCCGCGTTCTCCAAAGTCTTACGAGAAAAATGGTACCTCACGTGTGTGGGTCGGCCTAGTGCCTGCGACAGGAAACGGCGCAAAACGCAATGTGGTCACACCTCAATTTCGCAGTGAAAAATGACCCTTTTTTGGCAAAGTGCCTAGCTGTAGTTTTTTAACCCTACCTCTGCCGGCACCTAGGGAAACCTAGCAAAACTATACATTTTCGAAAACTAGACACCCAGGGGAATCCAGGATGGGGTGACTTGACTGCCTCCCACCAGGTTCTGTTACCCAGAATCCCTTGCAAACCTAAAAAATTGGCCAAAAAAACACATTTTCCCCACATTTCTGTGGTGGAAAGTTCTGGAACCTGCGTGGATCCACAAATTTCTGTCCACCCCGCGTTCCCCAAAGTCTTACGAGAAAAATGGTACCTCACTTGTGTGGGTCGGCCTAGTGCCCGCGACAGTAAACGGCGCAAAACGCAACGTGGTCACACCTCAATTTCGCAGTGAAAAATGACCCTTTTTTTGCAAAGTGCTTAGCTCTAGTTTTTGAACCCTACCTCTGCCGGCACCTAGGGAAACCTAGCAAACCTATACATTTTTGAAAACTAGACACACAGGGGAATCCAGGATGGGGTGACTTGACTGCCTCCCACCAGGTTCTGTTACCCAGAATCCCTTGCAAACCTAAAAAATTGTCCAAAAAATCACATTTTCCCCATATTTCTGTGGTGGAAAGTTCTGGAATCTGCGTCGATCCACAAATTTCCACCCACCCCGCGTTCCCCCAAGTCTTACGAGAAAAATGGTACCTCACTTGTGTGGGTCGGCCTAGTGCCCGCGACAGGAAACGGCGCAAAACGCAACGTGGTCACACCTCAATTTCGCAGTGAAAAATGACCCTTTTTTTGCAAAGTGCCTAGCTCTAGTTTTTGAACCCTACCTCTGCCGGCACCTAGGGAAACCTAGCAAACCTATACATTTTTGAAAACTAGACACCCAGGGGAATCCAGGATGGGGTGACTTGACTGCCTCCCACCAGGTTCTGTTACCCAGAATCCCTTGCAAACCTAAAAAATTCTCCAAAAAGTCACATTTTCCCCATATTTCTGTGGTGGAAAGTTCTGGAATCTGCGTCGATCCACAAATTTCCACCCACCCCGCGTTCCCCCAAGTCTTACGAGAAAAATGGTTTCTCACTTGTGTGGGTCGGCCTAGTGCCCGCGACAGGAAACGGCGCAAAACGCAACGAGGTCACACCTCAATTTCGCAGTGAAAAATGACCCTTTTTTGGCAAAGTGCCTATCTGTAGTTTTTGAACCCTAGCTCTGCCGGCACCTAGGGAAACCTAGCAAACCTATACATTTGTGAAAACTAGACACCCAGGGGAATCCAGAATGGGGTGACTTGACTTCCTCACACCAGGTTCTGTTACCCAGAATCCCTTGCAAACCTAAAAAATTGTCAAAAAAAACACATTTCCCCCACATTTCTGTGCTGGAAAGTTCTGGAATCTGCGTGGATCCACAAATTTCCGCCTACCCCGCGTTCCCCAAAGTCTTATGAGAAAAATGGTACCTCACTTGTGTGGGTCGGCCTAGTGCCCGCAACAGGAAACGGCACAAAACGCAACGTGGTCACACCTCAATTTTGCAGTGAAAAATGACCCTTTTTTTGCAAAGTGCCTAGCTCTAGTTTTTGAACCCTACCTCTGCCGGCACCTAGGGAAACCTAGCAAACCTATACATTTTTGAAAACTAGACACCCAGGGGAATCCAGGATGGGGTGACTTGACTGCCTCCCACCAGGTTCTGTTACCCAGAATCCCTTGCAAACCTAAGAAATTGTCCAAAAAAACACTTTTTCCCCATATTTCTGTGGTGGAAAGTTCTGGAATCTGCGTCGATCCACAAATTTCCACCCACCCCGCGTTCCCCAAAGTCTTACGAGAAAAATGGTACCTCACTTGTGTGGGTCGGCCTAGTGCCCGCGACAGGAAACGGCGCAAAACGCAACGAGGTCACACCTCAATTTCGCAGTGAAAAATGACCCTTTTTTGGCAAAGTGCCTATCTGTAGTTTTTGAACCCTAGCTCTGCCGGCACCTAGGGAAACCTAGCAAACCTAGACATTTTTGAAAACTAGACACCCAGGGGAATCCAGAATGGGGTGACTTGACTTCCTCACACCAGGTTCTGTTACCCAGAATCCCTTGCAAACCTAAAAAATTGTCAAAAAAAACACATTTCCCCCACATTTCTGTGCTGGAAAGTTCTGGAATCTGCGTGGATCCACAAATTTCCGCCCACCCCGCGTTCCCCAAAGTCTTACGAGAAAAATGGTACCTCACTTGTGTGGGTCGGCCTAGTGCCTGCGACAGGAAACGGCGCAAAACACAACGTGGTCACACCTCAATTTCGCAGTGAAAAATGACCCTTTTTTGGCAAAGTGCCTAGCTGTACTTTTTGAACCCTAGCTCTGCCGGCACCTAGGGAAACCTAGCAAACCTATACATTTTTGAAAACTAGACACTCAGGGGAATCCAGGATGGGGTGGCTTGACTGCCTCCCACCAGGTTCTGTTACCCAGAATCCCTTGCAAACCTAAACAATTGTCCAAAAAACACATTTTCCCCACATTTCTGTGGTGGAAAGTTCTGGAATCTGCGTGGATCCACAAATTTCCGCCCACCCCGCGTTCTCCAAAGTCTTACGAGAAAAATGGTACCTCACTTGTGTGGGTCGGCCTAGTGCCTGCGACAGGAAACGGCGCAAAACGCAACGTGGTCACACCTCAATTTCGCAGTGAAAAATGACCCTTTTTTGGCAAAGTGCCTAGCTGTAGTTTTTTAACCCTACCTCTGCCGGCACCTAGGGAAACCTAGCAAAACTATACATTTTCGAAAACTAGACACCCAGGGGAATCCAGGATGGGGTGACTTGACTGCCTCCCACCAGGTTCTGTTACCCAGAATCCCTTGCAAACCTAACAAAATTGGCCAAAAAAACACATTTTCCCCACATTTCTGTGGTGGAAAGTTCTGGAATCTGCGTGGATCCACAAATTTCTGTCCACCCCGCGTTCCCCAAAGTCTTTCGAGAAAAATGGTACCTCACTTGTGTGGGTCGGCCTAGTGCCCGCGACAGGAAACGGCGCAAAACGCAACGAGGTCACACCTCAATTTCGCAGTGAAAAAGGACCCTTTTTTGGCAAAGTGCCTAGCTGTAGTTTTTGAACCCTAGCTCTGCCGGCACCTAGGGAAACCTAGCAAACCTATACATTTTTGAAAACTAGACACCCAGGGGAATCCAGAATGGGGTGACTTGACTTCCTCACACCAGGTTCTGTTACCCAGAATCCCTTGCAAACCTAAAAAATTGTCAAACAAAACACATTTCCCCCACATTTCTGTGCTGGAAAGTTCTGGAATCTGCGTGGATCCACAAATTTCCGCCCACCCCGCGTTCCCCAAAGTCTTACGAGAAAAATGGTACCTCACTTGTGTGGGTCGGCCTAGTGCCCGCAACAGGAAACGGCGCAAAACGCAACGTGGTCACACCTCAATTTCGCAGTGAAAAATGACCCTTTTTTGGCAAAGTGCCTAGCTGTAGTTTTTTAACCCTACCTCTGCCGGCACCTAGGGAAACCTAGCAAACCTATACATTTTTGAAAACTAGACACCCAGAGGAATCCAGGATGGGGTGACTTGACTGCCTCCCACCAGGTTCTGTTACCCAGAATCCCTTGCAAACCTAATAAATTGTCCAAAAAAACACATTTTCCCCACATTTCTGTGGTGGAAAGTTCTGGAATCTGCGTGGATCCACAAATTTCCGCCCACCCCGCGTTCCCCAAAGTCTTACGAGAAAAATGGTACCTCACTTGTGTGGGTCGGCCTAGTGCCTGCGACAGGAAACGGCGCAAAACACAACGTGGTCACACCTCAATTTCGCAGTGAAAAATGACCCTTTTTTGGCAAAGTGCCTAGCTGTACTTTTTGAACCCTAGCTCTGCCGGCATCTAGGGAAACCTAGCAAACCTATACATTTTTGAAAACTAGACACCCAGGGGAATCCAGGATGGGGTGACTGGACTGCCTCCCACCAGGTTCTGTTACCCAGAATCCCTTGCAAACCTAAAAAATTGTCAAAAAAAACACATTTTCCCCACATTTCTGTGGTGGAAAGTTCTGGAATCTGCGTGGATCCACAAATTTCTACCCACCCCGCGTTCCCCAAAGTCTTACGAGAAAAATGGTACCTCACTTGTGTGGGTCGGCCTAGTGCCTGCGACAGGAAACGGCGCAAAACGCAACGTGGTCACACCTCAATTTCGCAGTGAAAAATGACCCTTTTTGGCAAAGTGCCTAGCTGTAGTTTTTGAACCCTAGCTCTGCCGGCACCTAGGGAAACCTACCAAACACACACATTTCTGAAAAGTAGACACCCGGGGGCTTCCAGGGAGGTATGGCTTGCGTGGATCCCCCAACGTTTCCTTACCCAGAATCCCCTGCAAACCTCAATTTTAGCTGAAAAAAATCACTTTTTTCACACATTTTTGTGTGGGAAAGTGTGGCATCACCGGCCTCACACAAATTTCCTACCACCCAGCGTTCCCCCAGGTCTCCCGATAAAAATGGTGCCTCACTTGTGTGGGAGGCCCAAGACCCCCCTTGCAAAACCAGGTCATTTTGAGATAATGTGTTGTTTATTTCTGCAGCGTGAAAATTTTGGCACAATATTGCAAGGAAAATGTGACAGACATTTTGAGGTTTGCAGGACATTGTGGGTACCATAACTTGTTGGGATCCACAAGAGAGATATCACCATGTACTCCAATGGGTGTTTCGTTTACGACAATATCTACAGTTGGTAGGTTATTCTTAGACGGAATGTACACCTTGGCAGACAGACTAAAAAGACAAAGATTACTGCACAGCCATCTATTCCGCAAGCACACACACATACTGGTTGGATTTGGCACGAGGGCAAGTGATGGTTCAGTATATACAATTTTATTAACAAGAGATTTCACAAAAATGAAATGCACTGTCAATAATTGAAAGGACAAAAAACTGAACCAGTGACTCGCAGCTCGTGAGCTGTAAAGCCACGTCAAGGCCCCAACCGCTTTACAGGCCATTCACACACCTTTCATACGTGATACACACAAGACCATTCACACCACCAGGCACGAAACAAACACATTACAACATTCACAAAAAGGGACAAGGTACACCCTGCTTGAGAAAGACAAAAAAAAAATATTACTGCACAGCCATCTAATCCTCAAGCACACACACATACTGGTTGGATTTGGCACGAGGGTGAGTGATGGTTCAGTATATACAATTGTATTAACAAGTGATTTCACAAAAATGAAATGCACTGTTAATAATTGAAAGGACGAGAAACTGAACCATTGACTCACAGCTCGTGAGCTGTAAAGCCACGACAAGGCACCAACCTCTTTACAGGCCATTCATACACCTTTCATACGTGTGACAAATACAAAACCATTCACACCACCAGCCGCGGGCCCATCACATTACAACACTCACACCAGCAGACAGCGCCATTCAAGGGCCCATCACTTTCACACGCCCACATTCCTAACACAGCAACCACACAAGCTGATGGATTGCGTGGAATGTCGCTCGGCTAGCAGTGTGTGTAGTGACCAGCAGCAAGTCACTACTCACACACTGCCAGCCGAGCGCCAGTCCATGCACACCGCCAGCCAAGCGCCACTCCACGCACACCGCCAGCCAAGCGCCACTCCACGCACACCGCCAGCCAAGCGCCACTCCACGCACACCGCCAGCCTAGCGCCACTCCACGCACACCGCCAGCCTAGTGCCACTCCACGCACACCGCCAGCCAAGCGCCACTCCACGCACAGCGCCAGCCAAGCGCCACTGCACGCACACCGACAGCCAAGCGCCACTCCCAGCACACCGCCAGCCAAGCACCAGCCTACACACACCACCATCACATTTAGGATTTTTTTATACAAAAAAGAAAACACAAACAAATTGCAAATAGATACAAATCTACTAACACGAAATCAGAAACTAAATACATTGCACTAATGCCAACCTTGAAACAGAACAACAATTCTTAAACATTACAGACCAGGCAGTTCACTTTACCACTCATGGTTGCTCCCAATAATTCTTTTGCTTGTGGTACGCTCTATAACAAGCAGGCACACACAGCCCAGGGTTAGAAGGACACTCAGGGCAGTACATACGAGTCTCCTTCCGCATACCTCTTCGCCAACAGACTCTACATCTCCTAGTGGGAAAGTCTTTTGAGGGTGTAGGAGGAATGTGATCAGGAAAGTGGCGATCTTTCAATCGAGCCACATCCTCCACCACTCCAACTCTAGGAACACTTGCCTGTTCCACAACAACAAGGCTGCCTATGACAGACTGCTGAAACTGAACAAAAGTCAACTTTGACGCAGGAGAACACTCCTTGAACACAACAAAAGCATTGAAAGTTGCTAAATTGAAGAGATGGATGGCCAACTTCTTATACCAAATGTAAGCCTTACGAATAGCAGTGTAAGGTTCCAACCTCTGATCTACTCTATCAACACCACCCATGTGCTTATTGTAGTCTAAAATGCACACAGGTTTGCGCACTTCAGCAATCTGACCCCAAACAGCCACAGGTGAAGTACTCTCATCATGGATGGTAGTCAGCATGTACACATCCCTCCTGTCCACAAATTTCACAGCTAGCAGTTCCTCACTACGCAAGGCACTGCACTGTCCCCTCTGAAGTTTTTTGCAAACAAGCTCTTTTGGATAACCTTTACGGTTAGAGCGGATTGTGCCACAAGCAAAAGTGTCCACTTTGAACAATTCCTTAAACAATTGCACAGCAGTGTAGAAGTTATCAAGGTACAAATGGTGGCCTCTGTTAAACAGTCCTCTAGCAAGATCCCACACAAGTTTCTCTGAAACTCCAAAAGTGAATGGACAACCAGGGGGGTCAATAGTGGAATCCCTACCCTGGAGTATAGATCTCTGAAAATCGATCTACAAAGTGATCAAGAACAGGCCGAATCTTAAAAAGACGGTCACATTCAGGGTGATCTCGTGGCAACGCCAAACCATTATCAACAAAATGCAGCATCCGAAGCAAAAGTAAATACCGATCACGAGTCATAACTGCAGGAAATATGGCCGTTGCCATCAAGGGACTGGTAGACCAATATGAACCCATGGACGGCTTCCTTATCAAACCCATCAAAAAAGTCAAACCCAAAAACTTCTTCATCTCTTCCAGATTTGTGGGACTCCACCGGGTAGCTCTAGAATGGGGCCTAAGTCTGGCACTGTTGTCCCTCAAAAACTGTTCAGCATACAAATTAGTCTGCTCAACAATCTCACCCAAAAATACATCATCCATAAACAACTGAAAATACTGTATAGCCAAATAATGTTCACAATCCACTCTACACCCTGCATAACCACTAAAGGCAGGCAACACCGGCTGCACCATGTTTGGATCAACCCAGAGTCCAGCACTTCCAGTAGGAAGCCTAGCAGCCCCAGGCTGCAATCCAGATGCCTCTTGCACCATCGGCACAGTAGTATCCTCCTCTAAAACAGGCACTTCATCTGCACTGAGAGTACCTTCATCATCCGATGATTCCATGTGGAGAGAAAACTCACTGCCTGAATCTTCCCCTCCCTCCTCTCCCTCAGACGCACTGTCAGTCTCATAATCCTGCTCAGAGGAAGATTCAAGAAGCAAACCAACCACCTGCTGAGCAGTAATTCTACGGCTAGCCATAATGCTTACTAATAAAGGTTACTTGTCAAACAAGTCAACAACAACAAACCCTTTGTAAAAAAAAGAAATAAACAAAATGTAGCTTTATCACAAAGACCTATATACTCCAACACTATACCACTCACGTGACAGAAGCAGCTAGACTCACCACCACCTACTCTGCACAGACACAGTAAGGATCAACAATATCCCACTAAAAAAGAAGAAAAACAAAATTACACATAAGACAATGCAAAACATCGCAAAGAATTTCATGCTCTGAACACTAACAAATATGCTGCCATTATGACACCACTTACAAAAAAATTCATTCATGCATGACATTAATACTCATTTGGAGTACACACAAAAAAATATTTTTCTTACCAAATAAATGCAATTACGCAAAACTGCAGAACAACCACTGCCGAAACCGCAAACAGGAATCAAAAGCTTTACACTAGAATAAAAAGGAGAAAAAAACATTACAATCACATATGCAAATAATGCACCAGTCCACACACAATCCACCAGCCAAGCTAAGGGGTAGGTGGGCCTAACAGTATAAATAAAATATTCACCCCGTAAAAGGGAGCAACCCTTGCCCTTTTGGCCACTCCCCAACACAAAAATTAAAAAAACCCTGGTGTCTAGTGGCTTCTGCCCTCCTTGGGGGCAGATGGGCCTAAAACATACTGCTATTCTGCCACCCAAGGGGTCACTCTCCACAAATAAATGCCTGGTGGACTAGTGGGAAGATACCTTTATCTTCCGCACACGATCTCTCACTACTCAACTCTACTCTCAACTCTATTCACAACTGGATGTTAGCTCACCAACTCATTCTGAATCCCGCCAAAACTGAATTCCTCCTCCTCTCTACCTCTCTCTCACCTCCTCCTGTTCAATCTTGGATGGATCAGATGAACCTACTCAACAACAAACCCAGCATTGTCGACAGCGCTAAATCCCTAGGTGTCATTCTTGACAAAAGACTCAACCTAATCTCCCACATCAACTCTATTGCTAAGAACGCACGTTACCAATTGCGCCTTCTACGGGGGATCCGTCGGTTCTTCCCGGAGAAAGACTTAAAAACCTTGGTACAATCTTTGGTTCTCTCAAGACTGGATTATTGCAATTCTCTTCTGACGGGCCTACCCAAATCCCACCTCTCCCCTCTCAAATCCATCCTCCATTCAGCAGCTCGCCTCATTTCAGTGTCTAAACGAAGCGACCACGTCACTCCTATCCTCTCTTCAATGGCTTCCGATCGAGGCAAGATCGATTTACAAAACTGCCTGCATCACACACAAAGCCTTACACACCTCCTCCCCTCGTTACCTGGCAAATAAATTGAAATTGTCCGGTGGCTCTCGCCCTTCTCGCAATGCGGAAAAGCTTCTGCTTGAGCCCCCCCGTCTTCAAAAAGGGAAAGATCGATGGCGCAATCCTTCTCAGGAAATGCGGTGAGAATCTGGAACTCGCTTCCCCCATTGCTCCATGCCACCTCCTCTACCCGGATCTTCAAAGCTGACCTCAAATCTCTTCTCTTCCAAAGACACTTTCAGAACTAATACTTTCACTCTCAGCCCCCTCTAGGAAGTTCGCTCTTCATTGTAAATTTGTACTTTTTCCTGTACATTCCTCACCCTTGCGTGCTGGATTTTATGTTTGTGTACACTTCTACCTACCTACCTATATATATATGTATATATATACACACACACACACACACACACACACACGCATCTCAAAATTTGTGGCACCAACTGAATGACATGGGTGCCCTTTGATTTGTTTCTTATTTACCAATCCAAAATGGCAGAAGCCACATGGATCTGTAAAACAAACAAAAAACCCAAGCATTGGGCAATTTCTTTTTCTTTAGCCGTGTTGTAAAGCAGCACAGTAATAAAAAAGAAAAGTGTCATGGTGCAGTCTACGCTGGGCACACCATACCACTTATTTCTTTTAACTTTCAACCCTGCCACGCTGCTGTACAACATTACTCATAAAAGTTGACAAGATTAGGGCAAGGGGAAGCAACAAGAGGGGAACGGGCTGTGGGGGAGGGGGACGGGTCAAGCAATAACGTGGGATTTGGAAGGGGCAAGCAACAGTGACGGGTCTACAACACGGAGGGGGGAACCAGGCAAGCAAGGAGAGGGGGGTGAGGGGTATGGGTGAATAGGTCAAGTTACAAGGCAGGCGTGGGGAGCATGAGGAGGCAGCAATGATATGGAGTGGGATGAGGTGGGGAGAAGTGTAAAAGCCTGCAAACACATGCCCGCCTAGTGAGTATTGCAAGTAGAAGAAGAAAGTAGCTCAGACCAGAAATCGAGAGCAGCAAATGGACGCTCACTAAGAAAGGAAAAAAGTACTTTTATCTATGCTCCAGGAGAAGGAGAAACACACGAAAAGGAAGTGAAACTGGAACGCGTGGACCACACAAGCCAGCAAATAAAAGTGACGATGAGGCCAACGAATGGAAAGCACTGGGCATTCTCTAGGCCCTCTTTAATGCATTTTTAAATCGTTGGTAAAAGCTACGCTAACATTATGGGCCTGGAGGTTTCACAAACATTTAAAATGTAAAAAGGCACAAGGATGGGACCGCTGCTGGTGCACACACACACACACACACACACACATACACGTGTTACCATCCTTGTGGGGACTATGTGTGAACACCTGCCTTGTGGGGACTAACCTTTCCAAATGTTTTAAAAATATACCAATAACAGAAAAATGTTAAGAAAAAATTCATTATATAGGATCCTGCTTCAAATCTGCAAATATATTGTTCTTTAATCGTGTGCACAGAACCATCTTTGTGGGGACTTGAACGTGTGTTACCATCCTTGCGGGGACTTACTCAATAATTATCATTTCTGATTGAATACATTCACAAACAAATGGCTACATGTTATTTTTCAGTGCTTTACCTATATTACATGTTGGTTTAGACATATATGAATATCTCTTTGTGTCCTAGGAGCATCCAGCAAATTAATTTTGATGATAATGCATTTCTCAGTAGACAAATATAGTATATAAAGTCCATGGAAAGGGATTTACAGATATCTAGTCTATTGCTGAGTACTCATAAACATTAAGGGATAAGAAAACAGCAAATAGTTAAATTCATGTATAGGCCAAAGAGCATGCAGTGTGGTCAGATGGGAAGTCATGTTGAGATTACCTAGTTTTTTTACATCTATTTCACCATCATCTTGGTATGGCTGTACAATAATAGTCCCCAAAGATATGGCATGTGATTATAGTACTGTTCTAGAGCTGACAGAGGTAGTGTGTTGTGACAGTCATTTTCAAGCCCACGCAGAGATAGTGCACGATTATATCGATGCCCAGGTTCCCACTGATATAGTGTTTAATTTCAGTCACTCTCAAGTCCCCATAGACAGAGTGTGATTATATTTATGTTAAAGCCCCCGCAGAAATGGTGTGTGATTATAATAATACTCAATTCTCTGTAGAGATAGTGTGTGATGATTGTTATGTTGAAGTTGCATGAGATAGTGTGTCATTAGAGTGATGCCCAGGTTGCCACATGGATAGCATGTCATTATAGTCATGCTCAAATTCTCCAAAAGATAGTGTCCCTAGAAATATAGTGTTTGGTTAAGCCCTGGTCCCTAGAAATATAGTGTTTGGTTAAAGTCATGTTCAAGTGCCCCTAGAAATAGTGTACGATGATTGTGATGCTGCATTTCATGCAGAAACAGTGTGTTATTACAGTAATTCCCAGGTCCTCACAGAGATAGTGTGTGATTACAGTTATGTTCAAGTCCCCGCATAGATAGTGTGCGATTATAGTCATGTTCAAGTCCCCACATAGACAGCGTTATGATAGTCATGTCCAAGTCCTCCATAGTGTACGATGATACTTATACTGACGTTCATGCATAAATAGTATGCCATTCCTGTTGTGCCCAGGTTCCCACAGACATAGCATTTAATTATAATCACTCTAAAGTCCCGATAGAGCGTGTTTATATTCATATTCAAGTTCCCTCAGGGTTAGTGTATAATTAAAGTTATGTTGAAATCCTCACAGAGACAGTGTGTGGTTACAATCATATTCAAGTCCCCTTATAAAACGTGTTATGATAGTCATGTTCAACTACCTATATAGAGAGGGTTATGATCGAAATATTCAGGTTCCTGGTGAAATGGTGTATTATATTAGTCATGCTCAGACCCCTGCAAAAATGGTATTTGATGATAGTGATGCTGAGGTGGAGTCACAGATAGTGTGTGATTATAGTCATGCTCAAGTCCTGAAGAGGTATTGTGGGATTATAGTGAAGTGCAGGTCACCACAGAGATAGTTTGTGATAACACTCATGTTCAATTCCCCACAAAGATAGTGTCTGATGGGTTATATTGATACCCTAGGTCCCCACAGGGATAGTGTGTGATTATAGCATTACCACTGTCTCTAAAGATATAGTGTGTGATTATAGACATGCCAAGGTCCCCACAGAGATAGTGTGTGACTATAGACATGCCCTGGTCCCCACAGAGATAGTGTGTGATTATAGAGATGTCCATGACTCCACAGAGATGGTGTGTGACTATAGAATTACCATGGTCGCCAAAGAGAATGTGTGTGACTATAGTATTACCATGGTCGCCAAAGAGAATGTGTGATTATAGACATGCCCAGGTTTCCACAGAAATAGTGTGTGATTATAGAGATGTCCAGGTCCCCACAGAGATAGTGTGTGATGATAGCATTACCACTGTCCCTAAAGCGATAGTGTGTGATTATAGACATGCCCAGGTCCCCACAGAGATAGTGTGTGACTATAGACATGCCCTGGTCCCCACAGAGATACTGTGTGATTATAGAGATGTCCAGGACTCCACAGAGATGGTTTGTGACTATAGTATTACCATGGTCGCCAAAGAGAATGTGTGTGATTATAGACATGCCCAGGTTCCCACAGAGATAGTGTGTGATTATAGAGATGTCCAGGTCCTCACAGAGATAGTGTGTGATTATATAGAAGTCCAGGTCCCCACAGAGATAGTGTGTAGTTATACACATGCCCAGGTCCCCACAGAGATAGTGTGTGATTATAGACATGCCCCGGTCCCACAGATAGTGTGTGATTATAGACATGCCCCGGTCCTCACAGAAATAGTGTGTGATTATAGAGATGTCCAGGTCCCCACAGAGATAGTGTGTGATGATAGCATTACCACTGTCCCTAAAGCGATAGTGTGTGATTATAGACATGCCCAGTTCCCCACAGAGATAGTGTGTGACTATAGACATGCCCTGGTCCCCACAGAGATACTGTGTGATTATAGAGATGTCCAGGACTCCACAGAGATGGTGTGTGACTATAGTATTACCATGGTCGCCAAAGAGAATGTGTGTGATTATCGACATGCCCAGGTTCCCGCAGAGATAGTGTTTGATTAAAGACATGCCCGGTTCCCCACGGAAATAGTGTGTGATTAAAGATATGCCCAAGGTCCTCACAGAGATAGTGTGTGACTATAGACATGCCCTGGTCCCCACATAGATAGTGTGTGATTATAGGGATGCCCAGGTCTTCACAGAGATAGTGTGTGATTATAGACATGCCCAGGTCCCCATATAGATAATGTGTGACTAAAGATATGCTCAGGTCCTCACAGAGATAGTGTGTGATTATAGGGATGTCCAGGTCCCCACAGAGATAGTGTGTGATTATAGACATGCCAAGGTCCCCACAGAGATAGTGTGTTATTATAGGGCTGTACAAGCCCCAACAGAGATAGTGTGTGATTATTGTCATGTTCAAGTCCCTGCAGAGATAATGTGTGATGATAGGGATGCCCAGGTCCCCACAGAGATAGTGTGTGAATATTATCATGTTCAAGTCCCCACAGAGATTGTGTGTGATTATAGGGATGCACAGGTCCCCACAGAGATAGTGTGTGATTATAAGTATGCACAGGGAGAGTGCACAGAGAAAGTGTGTGATTATAGTCATGCTCAAGTCTCCACTGTGATGTGTGTAATGATAGGGATGTTCAAGAACCCATACGGATCATTTAAGTCTGATGGCTTATTAAACTAATGAATCCTCTTGAGGGATATGTGTTTCACCTCTCTCTCACATGTTTGAATCCTCGTGCTTCCACTCAGCCTTTCATACTTGCAAGGTTCATAAAATAACTACCATTTACTTGGATAAAATTAAACATATGGTAGTCAGCACCAAGATACCCGTAAGTGTGAATGTGTACTTTATATATACATATGAGATGATGTGATGTGATAATAGTGGTACTTAAGCCACCACCAGAGATAGACTGGAATTATCCCATATCTATTAATCCCACTTCAAATGCAGAATTAACTGATTTAAACTGTGTCCCACCAGGAAGGTCCACACTTCCTTAAAAATCCAAGTAACTGAGTTGTCATTCTCTTTTGTAACTGCCATCTTATGAAATCTAGTCTCCGTCAGGAAGATAAAACTGAATTTCTGGTTGCAACAAACTCCTGATGCTGATTTGTTCTAACCCTTTAGGATTATTACAATAGAGAAATAGATTTAGATACTGCCACATCTCCATCATTTTTGTCCATATAATTTGAGAATGCAATGGTCCTCCCCTCATAAAGCTCTTGTTTCTCTCAAAGTATTTTCTCTACCTGTTCTTGTGGCTCTTTCTAGCTACCCAGTCTCACACTCTATAAATACCTATATATATGTACATAAACCTTGTTTAACAACCTCAAAACATTTACTGTGTTTGGAAGCACAAATTGTGTAAGTGGGTTTCCAGAATGGGGCTAGCTGTCCTTTGTACAAGAATAGAAAAAATCATGTTGGCAGTGGTACATCAGCCTTTTCATGGAAAAAGACACATTCTCAAAATGTGCCCAGGTGAAACATGGGAAACTTTCACAAAGTTTAAACATCCATTTGAGAACCAACCTTTTATATTTGGAGTGTAGAATAGAAATTCTTAAACAAGGATTGTGTTTTTTTTTTGTACAAGAGTAGGGAAAGGTAGTTTGGCCACATGGTGCAACAGCCTTCTTCATGGTACAAGGCACCTTCTCAGAAGTGCCTAAGTCAACTAGAAGAAACTTTCTCAGCGTTTAAGGTCTTGTTATTTGAAGGCCAAATCATATACAAGAGTCTTACAAATTATATTCCTGAACTGAATTGGTATGCTCATTGTGTAAGAGTTGAGAAAGTCACTTTGGCTGATGTACAGCTGTCTTTTTCATGGGAATAAAAATCGGAGAATGCTACTACTTTAATTATAGGAGTCTTTTGCGATGTTAACAAAAACATTTTTGAGGAATGAGGCCAAATGTACATCGGTGTGTGTGGGGAATACAACTAGGCTTCCTGAAAGGGGCTGGCGAATCCTTTGTTCAGGAACAGAAAAACATAACTTGATAGTCATGAACTAGGTGTTTTTGTGCGAAAAGGATGCTTATAATGTGCCTCTGTTAAAGATAGGTGTCCTTCACAAAGTTGAAAAACATGTTTTCAGCAGTGGGCATTTTGTACATAGAGTCTTAAACACTTTCGGGCTGATTACGATGTCAGCTGTAAAGCCTCTGATGTTTGGTCTGAGACTTTACGACCGACGTTGTTGGTTTTCAAATTCTGACTGGCTGATTATGATACAGTCAGTCGGAACTGAAACCGGCCAGTCATTCCAGCTGGCATTCGACAGGCTCAAGGAGCCCGTTGACCAGTCCGAACAGGCCCGTAATCCACATGGACTGCGGTTTACGTCGACCAGATTACAATGCACGGTATCTAGCAGGGTTTCCATGCCGGTCTTTCTGACATGAAAAACCTGTCGGAAAGCGTTTTTGGGGGCCCCTAGCAGCATCCGCTTTCCCTTACAGCCTCCGGTTGGGGACTGAGGTGGCACCTATGGTACCCCCCTGTTAATCCCTGCACCTTGAGGTGCCTGCCACGGGGTGCAGAGATTAACACAGCCTCCCATTTCCCTATGGGAGCTTGTGTTACGGCCGGTTTACGGCCATAACACATGCTCCCATAGGGAAATGTGGCAATGCGACCGCACTATGTGCGGTGGCATCTTAATAAGGTGGTCGGGAACGCCGATCAGAGGTCAGTCGGTCCCGTTTCCGTGACGGTTGCGTCCGCCCGACATTGTAATAGGCCCCTAATTTTTCAATTTGGTTTGAGGACCCTTTGTGCCAGAGTAGAGAAAATCACTTACAGTTGTGTAACTACACATATCATGTGACAAACATGTTGTCAAAAATATCACCTATGCAAAAATATAGTGGAACAGAATATCAAAAGTAAGAATACAGGTTTTATTGTATTCAATATCATTATGAAGAAAATGATTGTAATTAGTATTTTGTACTTTAATATAGTTGTAATAAACATTGATGGTCAATAAATATATAAGTATATACTAATAATATTAGTATAATTGTCTTTTTTAAATATAGTTTGTAATTTTTGTTACGCAATTTAATTTTTAAAATATAATTAGTAGTTTATAATTTGGTAGCTGGACATTGGGATTGTAGTGGAATATGGTGGGAAGTTAAATACATTTTAGATAATTGTTTTTTAATGTTAAGTGATATAAGATAGATTAAATATTTAATTGGTTATTATGTAAATGTAACAATTGTTTTTTCATTTAATTGGGTTACATTTTGGATTTGTCATTTATATTTTGTATAGTATAATTAGTCATCCAACATGTATTAGCATGTTGTACGGTTTGGAAGGGGAATAGGGTGAGAAATTACTTAAATTAAAATAGTTTTCTTTATTTGTTATGTTATTTGAATATTTAATTTATAAATCAATACATATTTATTTCCTTGATCATTTCATATGTAAAACTGTTGTTTTACTTAGACTATGTAAGAAATAATTAATAATATTTATAAACAAGTGCATATTATATTTATCATTTATTATTTTCATATTTTTTATTTTAATTTTATTATTGTTTTATTTATATTTCAATTTCTCTTTTTGGTGTTTTTGCTTTTTTTCAGTAGTAGCGAGAGAAGTGAATTCCATGTATTTTTATTTCAATATTTCATTTATTTATATATTTATTTTGTATATTTATCATACATTTTGCATCTTAATTAAATGTATACCATATATATTTTTTAGTTTAAATATAGTTAATCATTTTATGTTTTTAGATATTTAAATACTTTTTAAATGACTGTGTTGGATTGGTATATGTAACCTTTCTGACGTCCAACACTTTCTCTACTGTTGCTTAGATTGGAGTGGGAAGAGGAAATCTAGCCTGTCCAATTCCAATGCTTTCCTTATTGTTGCTTAATTGTAGTGGGGACAGGAAAATGTACCCTTTCAAAGTCCAACAATTCTTTACTGTTGCTTAGGATGGAGTGAGAGTAGTAAATCTAACCCCTTTGAGTTGCAATGCTTTTCCTCCTGCTGTATATATTGGGGTGGGAATAGTAAATTGAACCTCTCCAAAATTCAACAGTTTTACTATTTTTGCTTAGGGTGGAATGGGAACAGTAAACAGCTCAGAAGTTCAACGCCTTCCCTACTGTTGCTTAGACTAGAGTGGAAATAGTAAATTGAACCCCTCTGAAGTCCAACACTTTCTCTATTGTTGCTTCAACTGGAATGGAAATAGTAACTCTAATCCCTTCTAAATCTAACACCTTCACTACTGTTGCCTAGATCAGAGTGAAAATAGTAATTCCAACCCTTCTGAAGTCCAAGACTTTCCATACTGTTGCTTAAATTGGAGTGGAATAGTTAATGTAGTTTCTCTGAAGCCTAAAATGTTTCTTTCCTTGGGTTGCTTAAATAAGAGTGGGAATAGTAAATCTAACCTCTCTGAAATCCAAACCTTTCTGTACTGTTGCTTAGACTGGAGTCTGATGTCCAATATTTTCAGTGAGTTTTTTTACGTTGAGTAGGAATAGTAAATGGGACACCTTTCAAGTGCAACACTTTTCATATTTTTATTTTTATTGGAGTTTGCTAATTTAGTTTTGCTGTTTCTTTTACTTGCTGTTATATGTTTTAAATGATATATGTTTTTATGTTTATTATTGTTTAAAAAAATCTATTTTTATTTGAAATGTACATTTTTATATTATTTTCATTTATTTACCTAATTGCGTTATATGTTTTTAATATGTTTTCTACAATTTTTTCATGAATGTTATTATTCATGTAACTACAAATTATCGTGCTACTTTAAAAAAAGTGCTGTTCACCCTAAACTCCTATAAAATATACAGAAATGTATAAATACAAATCTCCACCTATTACCACTTAAAGTGGTAATAGATAATGAACAACAATAAAACCTAATACTTGCCTATAAGTAACACCCTAACCCAGAACGCAGTGAAACACAAACCGCAGAAACCAGCAAAACTATGATAAAAATGACATGGCTGTCAGTTACCTTTGGTAAACACAGCCATTAGCTAATCACATATTCACTTCTCGCCCCATTTACTGTTGTATACCGTCAACATACCATGGTATAACGTGTCACAATATATAAGTACATTTTTTTAAAGTTATAAGTTTACCACTACTTACACTATTTACAAATACTACGCCACTCCACTGTACACTAATCCACTATACACTAATCCACTATACGCCACTCCACGGTACTCCACCCCACTTTATTCTAGGCCACTACCAAAAATGAGCATTTAGGGGCCGATTCACAGAACTAATCTGAGATAAAATCCTAAACGGACTACTTTTGGTATTCACAGAAGGCATTTAGTAGTAGTAAAGTTAGGACTCCTAACTTTACTACTACTAAACTGAGACAAAATCCTAACTTTACGACTTTCGGTATTCACAAAAGGCATTTAGTAGTAGTAAAGTTAGGAATCCTAACTTTTCCCTATTTTTGCTGCAGTAAGGCTAACACTTTATGCTATCATTGCAGTCTTCAAGTACCCCTCATCTAGTCACATTTAGCTCTTTTGCAATGATTTGTATGCTCAACATACACTTCATAGATCAATGTAGCAAGAGCTAACCTGCAGAGTCTTTTCCTTTTACCTTCCTTCATATCTTTTTAAAAATGCACCTATAGGTGGAATTATACCAAAACACTTCTTTCAAACTAATGGCTTGATGTACAAAGCCAGTTAGTGGTTGCAAACCTTGCAATATTCTTAATCTCATGGTAGGCAACTACTAAGGGCCCGATTATGACTTTGGCAGTGTGGGAGCAGGGCCGCCACGCCGCTGCCCCGCTCCGACACCGCCAACGCCGTGTGAGCACCGCCCACCAGATTACGAGTTTTCCTGTGTCTGGAGGGTGTTTCTTTGGCGGTCCCATCGCCGTGCCTTTAAAAGTGAGCACTGCAATAGGAACGCAAAGGCAGTTCAAAAGTGCAGAGTCCATGCCGTGCAGGAACTGGGGTGCATGCACAGAGGGGGGTACAACATGTGCCCCCTGCATGCACCCCGTGCACAGGGCCAAGAGGAGGCCCTCACCACCAGCAGCTTCATGGAGAAAGGACCTCCATGAGAGCCGGCTGGTGGTGAGGAAAGTCGTAATATGCTTAGCGGTGCCGCAGGACACCACCAAGCATATTGCGGCACTCAGAAGGCCGCGCCATCACCACCACCACCGATCTCTGATCCCTGGCAGTCGCAGCAGTGCCATGGTGGTCCGACCGCCCAAGTTGTAATCCGGTGGTCGGACAGCCGGTGCAGCAGTGGCCGGACTGCCACCGCTGCACCACCGTGGGTTTGGCAGGCCTTGGACCAGTGCCCCCTTATGGATGCCCATTGGGCATTGCAGCGCCGGCCGATGAGGAGCATAGCCCTATGATGAAGCATGACAACCATCTGGGTGTGTGAGGGCTCCTTTTCCTAAGGGAGCAGACCCCGCCCACTCCCCTAGGGTCTGACTGACCTCTTTCTTTTTCTCCTACAAGGAACTGCATACTCTTGTTACATATTGGATTCCATAAGAGCACGTATGCTGGATCTACTATTGCTCCTGGTCCCCCCCTGTTTTGTAAGGTCATCCGAGTAATGCTCGCATGCCCTTATGAGCAGTTTAACCAACATTTGAAAATACTTTCAAATCACGACATATTGGTTTAAGCTGCAACTTGGTTAACTGCAGCTAATCCTTAAAAATGGCAAAAACTAAGGGGTCGATTCTGATGCGGGTTGGAAAAGCTTCCCGACCCAATTGGTTGGGAAATGGTTTCCGACCCACTCGGATCGGGAAAGTCCGACCGGCGGAGTAGGATGCATCCGGATGCTTCCAGATACGATTTGGTTAAACTCCCATTGACTTCAATGGGAACATTTGTTCCTAACCGCATCAGAATTGGGCCCTCGGTCGGGAAGACACATTCCCGATCCGATTTGGAAGGAGCAAATGCCGTTAGGAGGCCTTCCTAACCGCATCAGAATCAGGCCCTCGGTCTGGAAGCTTTTCCAACCCGCATCAGAATCGGGCCCTAAGTCTTGGAGTTTGCAATTGGTGCGACAACTTGTCTCATGATAGTGGTCCGAGCCGGCCCTTGCTTGGAGAGCATCCTGGGCGGAAAGAAATCTACCACCCATGCTGCTGCTGGTGAATAAAATGAGGCAGCGGGGGTCCCTTTCACAGGTCAGTTCCTGGTTGGCCACATCAAAGCAGTGACTTGCCTCAGAACACATCTCCGCACCTCCCCTAACACCTGAATCGCCCACAGCTTAGCTCCGTCAGGCTGGTGGCAAGTTATTTGGTGGGGTCTGGGAGGGAGTTTTGGTGTATAGTGGCAGGGGGTGAAAAGTAGATGTGTGGGCAAATAGGATGTCAAAATGTAGTGATTGTGACACGTTAAGAATCATCAGAGCAACTTTAAACTGAATATCTGAAGCCACAGAAGATAGATGTTGCTGTGTGCAGCACCTTAATGCAGAGAGCTCCGTGAGCCCCACTGAAGATTGGCCTGGCTCACCATTGACAAAAGCCGACCCTGATAGTGGTAGTTACATTTGCAGGTACATGCGGGGCAAAATTATTCAGAAACTATTCAGAAAATGACATGCATTTGACAGAGAGCGATTAGCTTTTTTCCATGTGTGCTTTAAAGGATAGTTTGTAATTTGAACATCCTCTTATCACTTGCTTATTTACAGTAATCCTACATATGTTAGAAAATATAAGGATAATAATCTTGAATCAAAAAGCTGTTTGTACACATAGACTGAATGAGGCGAGCAAATAGCAGCAGTTGTGGTCCTGATACAGTGAAAGTAGTTGGAAATGTACTGCTGTTGTTTTTCTTCCCTAAGCTTCTAGTAAATTTCCACTACTGTGGGTTTCACAAAACAATCTGCAAATCCTCCCGGAATCGGCAAGTGGTCCTCAGAGGTTTCTGCAATTGTTGCAGATGTATTCACATGTCAAATTGGGCCAGGGTAGCTTGTGGGAGTTTCTGGGAGAGAACAACTGTAAACCTAGGTCAGCTCCACCAATAACACTTTATTCCTTTTAAGGACTGCACTAAATGTACAGTCAGTGGAAATATGGGAAGAACACCCCAAAATTGGTAAGGTTGGTGGAGAAGGTTTACTCAAAAAGGTTTTAAAGTGAAAATCCACTTCTGCATTACTTACCACATGCGTATACCATGTTCATTCAAATATTAGTAAATAGTAGCGCAAATACTTCTGCCATTGTGCTGCTTCCACTTCACTGATTTTGGACCTGAAAAATACTCCACAAGGTAACTACTTTCTTCTCTGTTTTTAAACAAAGACAAAGCAGGGGTAGTGGGATTAAATAATTTTAACCATGTGTTATTCCTAACAGGAATTGTTTACTTCACTTATTGAAGACAAGTAGCACAAATGTTATTAAAATGTATTTAACATGTACATTAAAAGACGTACATCCTACTGTGACTCGCTATGTCTGATACAAGCTAAAAAAAAGTAAAAACATTGAAGAGTGTCTGAAAAGAAGACTGGGGTCACTAAATTGTTGCATGCCATGTACATTTGTATATAGTATAACACTGCATTCCTTTTCTGGCCTGTCAGCCAGTTGACTAAGCTTTTCATGCAACCCGGACCAGGCTGTATGCATCCTCTCCAGTGGCTGCCACTGCCAAGGAAAGCTGGTATCACCAAAGCCATCTGCTGTTTGGTTAGATTCAGTGTCCCTGTTGCACTACCAATGCCTATTTTTCTTACTGAGGTGCATGATTTTGGATCATTCGTGTCAATGGTGCATTCCAGGCTGATCTTCAGTGTACCAGTTGATATTCTTTAGAGGGCAAACATTTGCATTGATGGAGGCACAGCGTCCAGTGGCAGGGTATGTTTTCATTCAAGGTGGGCTAGATTGTCACCAGGAGTATCCATGCAGGGGTTCCAGCACTTCAAGGAGCATTTCGGTACAGCCTCCATGATCCATATTGTTCAGAGTGCTTCATGGAAAGAATTGGCCATTGGCGGAGTTTTTAAGTTTGCTACTTAATTCAATACTGAAGCAGAATGTAATTTAATGGTGGACACTCCAAGGAAGTTGAGGGATTTCAAGGAGATGGAGCTCCAATTTTAGGGAGAACAATAGGTCCCGATTAAGTCCACCTTCAAGGGTTAGTTCATTTATGAGTTGAGAGAAACCAAGTGAGTCGATTTCCTCAGTGATGTTCTGACTCTGTGAAGCAGATTTATCAACACTTTGTGCCATTGCAAAGTCAAGTAAAATGTTGATGAAGTAATTACTTCCAGAGCATTTTCTTTTCTTTTTTTTTGCTGGAAAGTAGTCCTTAAAGTAACACAGATAGCGCTTTGCACTACTTTGCTACAAGTGGTTGACCATGGGTGTTCCCACACTAACAATCATGGTTTTTGTTTCAAAGCCATAACTTCTGCAATTGTTAGACAGGGTTTTGCATCAAACATGTCATACAATGCATTTGTGCAGCACTGTACAGCACACATCCAATCTGTGAAAAGTTTAAATGTCTGTCTAGGTGTATACTGGAAGGATCACCTTCAAGTACAAAACCTATGGTAGATACTTTGCACTGGGAAGAAAGTAGAAGCAACTTATCTTAGTACATATGGCTCTGTGCTTCTCTCTTCCACGAGCACAACACAGCATGGTTGTATGACATTACAATGCTGCCAATTACTACGCATGCCTTCAGTCCCCTGCGCAATATGGGGCCCTATAGGCGAGACACCTTTCTGCCCTCCTAGGGAGACGTGCTAAAGACTCTCAGGAAATTATATAATAGGGGCCTGCTCTGGAAGGAGGTGTCCCATTCCTCCTGCAGGAAGCCACATGAGTGTATGCCCAAAAGGTAAGCCTCAAAAGAGAAGCCACCTTTAAAGGGAAAATGGGTAACCCTTGGTAGAGGCGGGCAGGCTGGCACTATGGACAGGAGAGGGGAAATCAGTTACCAAACCGGTTTTCCTGGGACATATAGCCCACGTGGTAACAACAACTCTGGGTTGGGCTAGGAAGCTCCACATGCTGGGAGAGGGGTCCTGCTATATTGGAAGTGGTCAGAATGGTGCATGCTGCAAAGCTTACGTACCACAATTCGCAAGAATTCCTCATCAGGTGGGACTGAACCTGGTAGCCCATTGGCTACCAACTGCATCCTACCCTGAAAGCATTTTCTGAGCATAAGTAGGCCACCCCTGGACCCCGATCTCAGATCTCGACTGGACTGGAAGAAGGACTGACGAAGGACTGCCTGCTGCACCATGGACCATCAAAGAGAGGCTGTACCAGCCTGGACTGCACTTGCTGAGCCTGGTGATTAGCAAAGGAGAGGGACTGTGCTTGCTGTGCCTTGCTCGAGGAGAAGTCATCTCCAGAGTCCAGCCAAAGCCAAGAGACTCCACGGGTCAGTGAGCTGGCCTCCTGTTGACAGCACAGTGGCACAACAGCTGAGAAGCCTGTTAGGGCAAGTTGGTCACCCAAAGTCTTCAACCTGCTGCCAACTGCCGCTGCACAGCACCAGTGACCAGGAGACCCGATGTACAAAGCTGCATCCGAGTTCACTGAACCCGGGAGTGCTGTTGGAGTGAACTGGAACCTCCAGAGGACACAGTTGTGGAGACTACACACTCTTAAATTTACTACACATAAGTTCCTTTGTGAATCGGGCCCAATGTAGGAAAAAATGTCAGTCATAAAAAAAACGCTGAAATTCTACAATTGTAGTTTACTGACCTAACCATAACTTACACCCCACCATTCTCTGCTTATGAGCTCAATAACACATCACAGCAGTGCCAGGATACCCTTGCGCTTAACAGTGTGCTTTACAAATAAACATAACATCACTCACAATAAGTTCAGGCATCACTGATGACATTACTGATGACATTTCAAATGACATCATTGCTGACATCACTGAAATACATCATCCAAGTTACTGCAGGGGTTTGCTGCTCCTTGGTGGCAAACTCCCACCACAAATGGCCTTTGGCCAGGCCCTACCGCCAACCTCCGTGGGTGAGAAATGCACCTGCAGGTGGCAACCCTCTGACAGCTGGCAACCAACCAATGACCCTTACCCCACATTTTCCCCCTTTTTAGTCCTGCTGGAGTCTCATGGGAGTCAGCGCAAATGAGAACTAGCTTTTTCTTTCTCATGATCTTTTTTTTTCTCAAGTAAACAGTGATGAGTAGAAAAAGGATATTTAAGGCACCAAGTTTAGTGTTTAGACACAACAAAGTTCATAACAGGAAAAATAGAATGTGTCTGCCATTTTTCTACACATTTTGAGCATCAGCATTCTTTTAATGTGCCTTATGTTAAACTGAGTATAATATATTTTTTCAAATTGCTAACTGATTTTTGATGTGTTTAATTTCACGCTAGAATCTTCTTTATGAAAGAGCAAGACACCAAAGGTTTAACTGGTTTCTGGGAAGGGTGATTCTGTCCCAATGTATTATAGGGAATAAAGGTCCTCTGCCATATGTTAAAAGGATCTTGCAAGTCACCTTGGAGTTCCATGACCTTATAAGGGAACTCGGCTTTCAGCCGCATTCCTCTCTATGATCATGAAACTCTTGAGCAACTTGCAATATTCTTATAATGTATGACAGGGGATACTTTATACCATATAAACATATTGTAGGCTGGAATGCAGCTCTAGAGCTAATGTTAAGTTTTGTCCATGTTTCTAAAACTCAGATATACCTTTAGACCCTTTATTGATAGTCACCTTATTCCCTTTGGGTTTTTGTTGTCGTAGTAGACACTTCAATCTCTTAAATCACAAATATGCTTCTTGTGTGTTTACAGTCATCCCTTTCCCTCACACATTGCTCTAGATTCCATCATTTTTGCCTCCTCACATATTGTGCACCAGACCTCTAATTCCTCTTGTTCTTTAATTTTACAGATGTCCTACGCTTCTTCTTCCCGTTATTAAACTCCCCAAACCTGTCATGTTCTATTTTTAATAGTCTTTCCATTTTCTCTCCCTTTTGCCCATATGTGCCTTCATCTCCAGGATTGCCTTTTTTCCATTCCCTGCATCTCTCTATTTGTAGTGTGCATTGTCTTCAATCTGAGGATCTTAAGAAAGCGCTCCAAAATAACGTTAAGCGTTCATCTTGTGAAGGGATCTGGTAGTTGGTTGTCACTATTACCGAGTGCAAATTCCTGAGACAGATGCAGACATGGACAGAAGGATTTTTGTGAATTACAATATTTACTAGAAACACACCGATGCATTTAATGCAAGATAGCACCAAGCTGCAATCAGAGTCAGCCTAGTTGGGCGCCTGAGTCTCAGGAGCTCAGGAGCACCTGATGTTTTTTCTTTCTCAAAGGTGTGCTGTCTTCACAGCAGAGCTATCCACTAGTCTGGAAAGTAAACTGACTTCAAGGGGTTGCAGCAAACAGCCTGTTGAGGTGCTAATGGTTCCTTTGTTGTGCGCAAAGGGGTATTTATTTGTCTACAACTACTCAGTCCTAAGTCCTGCCTTATATTTCATCTTAAAGCAGGTGATAGTAAAATCCAAGCTGTTGGACTGAGTGAAAGGCTTTGTCTACAGGGTGGTGCAAAAACTGGCTTAAATACTTTTGTTCATCAAATGCAGTGTGAAGAATGATACTTTATGAGTCATGAAATTGATTTGTTTCATGTTGATGTGCATTCATGTTTATACCATGTGCTATTTTCAATGCAGAAAATCTTCATAGACACCTGTATAATTGTTAGTTATTTCAAGAGGGCTTTCAGATTATAATAAGGAATTATAATACAAAAAGAGGGCACTTCATATTTAAAATAATACCTCTCATATCATATTTCTTGTATGAAGAAAAAGGTTGACGGCTTCTCTGATAATGTGGCTCATAGTGAAGCACTTTTACAATATGTAGAAGTGCACCTTGAGGCTCTATAGTGTGGAATCAGGTTTGTCTAGATTGCTCCCGCTCTGATGAGTTGAGTTCCCATGTCCGGGAGACTGCGGGCAGGGAACCAAAGTATTCCGGGGGTAGGCTATCCTGTACACTAAAATATTGTGACCCTAGGATGGGGTCCCCATGGCGATCACTGGGCACAGATGTGCAGTCTAAGACTGGCGCAAACTTGCAGTCTCAGTTGGGTACAGGACACAGTATGGATTTTAGTGATTTTGCATTTAACAACAGAAATGCACAGCATGGCATGCTTACACACTGGCACTTCTTTGCTGTGAAATAAGATTAATGAATAACCAGATTTATTTCAAATGCAGTGTCAATGGAAGATAAACACAACAAAAGACAGTGATATTAAATTCCCACATATAATAATTGTGATATTTGTGGTGGGGAAAACGTGAATACACATTTATAATTATTAAGTAGTGGTGCATATCTAAGTATGCACGTAGACCTGGATTAGTGAGTAATGATTCAAATCTGGGCATGTAGCGAAGATTTCTAGGTAGTGGTGCAAATCTGACCATATACGAAGAATCAAGAATCAATGATTATATATGCAAACCCTAACAGGCACTGTGGATTACTGAGTCATGATGGACATCTCAGCATGAGTTTATGATTATAGAGAGATGGTGCAAATCCCAATGTGTACTAATGATTACTTATGGCTGGTGTAACTTTGAAGAAGCAAATCTGTATGCACAAATTAAAAGCCGACCTATTGGCTTGTCAATAAATTATATTTCCTGTAATTCATGCTTTCTAATTAAGTTAAAAAATATTTAATTATGAATAGCCCTACCTTGCCAGGCCTGGGACAAGTGGCTATTACACATTTGGAGCTGGCATTACCAATGTTCAAAATTATGATTTTATATAGAACTAATGCTATAAGCTTGGCACCCCACAACTCAGAAGCCTGCAAAGTCATCTGGAGGGTGCCTCAAGGTC
Source organism: Calotriton arnoldi (assembly GCA_963921515.1). NCBI lineage: Eukaryota > Metazoa > Chordata > Amphibia > Caudata > Salamandridae > Calotriton > Calotriton arnoldi. The sequence goes on from CAWUFW010015905.1 coordinate 189,301, forward strand.
CATCCCTCAGTCTGACCCTCTTCAACATATACATGATCCCTCTGACCTCTGTCCTCAGCACAAAAATCAGCATCCTTTTCCACACCAACGTCACACAATTCATACTCTCCCTCACAGACATGACCTCCAACACAAGAAACAAGTTCATCACTTGCATGACAAAATCCCTAACTGGATGAAAGCTGACTTTCTCAAACTCAACACCAATAAGACAGTGCTATAACATCTCATCACTGGTCTCTACCTGTTGACCTGCTGAACTCGGACCCACACCTAGCACCCACACCAGAACCTCTGAATCATCATTGACAGCAAACTGGACATGACCGCACAAGTCAGTGCCGCCATCCTGCTTCCACACCCTGAAGATGCTGAGGAAGATTCTATGGGTCCCAAGTAACACCAGAAAAAAAGGTCACCCTCACCACCAGCAAACTAGACTACGGAAACACCCTCTATGGTCGTATCACCAAGTAACTCACGAGAAGACTACAAACCATCCAGAATGTGGCAGCCAGACTCATTCTCAACCTACCACTTAGAACCCACTTAACAGCACATCACATCCCAGGGAGCTCCACTGACTCCCAATTCACATATGTGCACATTTCAAACTCTTCACACACATGTTGAAGGCACTACACAACTTAGGCTTCACTTACCTGGACAACCACTTCTCCTTTCACCAACCACCCAGTTACCTACACTCTGCAGAACGACTCCCACACATTCCACGCATACACAGAACCTGAGCATTCTCTTACATGACACCCAATGCATCGAATGATCTTCCTTTTCACATCAGAGTCTTCTATCTTCTTGAATTCCAAAAGAACCTGAGGACCTTTCTCTACAATTAACATACGTACCCTAGGCTGGTTTCGATGCACATACACCTGGTCAGTATAGAATTCCATCAAGGATGAGAGTACGTTCTACAAATGCACATAACATTATTTTATATGGCGCATAATTATACTCTAGAAAACAATACATAAATGTGATTGCATACATAATACAATCTGAAGAAAATGAGGAATATTGGATTTAAATTTCTTTCCCACGCTCGAACAAATTTGATATAGTGGTCAAGTTAAGACCAGAGCCTAGACTTCTGTCACAAAAGGTTGAATTCAGTAATCAAATTATTTCCTCTTGTATAGAAATGTATATGAAAGAACAATGCAGTTATAGCAGTTCATGTAGCTGGTGAAGGGCCGAAGTGCATTAGTAAATAGGTATTGTGCTACCCTGTGGCAGTGCTAAGGATTGAAGAATGTGTGAAGATGAACCAAAAATTTGTGTGAGATAGTGTGCTTAAACCTTAGTGTCAAGTCTATGGATGGTGGAAAAGTGAGTCAGTGTAATCTGGCCTATGTGGGAGGTGTTTTGGCTTCATGTGTGTATGGCAGAGACTTTGCAAAATTTGTCTCAGCAGCAGAAAAGCTGTGTATATGCATAGGTAGATGGGAAAGGTGTTAGGAAAGATATTGCTGGGCATGCATGTGGACAGTAGAAATGTGAGAAAGTCATGTAATTTGCTTTTATGCACTTACACAACATTTTAGGAAAATTATAAGAAATTACATGTAATTATGCAAAATGTGAATCTGATGTTAGTGCTATATTTTAGCACAAAATAAATCAATGTGCCATTTTTTGACACAAGGACACATTCTGCAGCAAAATTATAGCTCAAAAAAGACAATTGGCATGAGCAATACATGCTCACGTTCTGTTTGTCCGCATTCCTCCTGAGTGTTTGCTGTAAATGTTTCTAGCAAATGCCACATAATTAGGTGATGTGGCGTAATGGCATCATTTCAGGAATTTCACATTATAAGCGTAACACGAAATTCCCCAAATTAAGAAAACTATGCAAGGGTAATTTAAATTTCTCTCAGGCCTAGTGGACATCTACCCTTTGGATTGGACTCTATCATACAGTTTAAAGAACACTGAATATTGGCATTGGAGGTGCCCAGTTGTGAAAGGAGCTAAAACGGGAGGGGGCTGTTGGGGGGGGGGGAGTCAATCATGCATCAACTATAGTATGTACTCTTGCTTTCACACAGGACCATTAGAAGAGCTACCCATCAGAATGGCCATTATGTAACCAGATACAATATAAACTCTAATGAATCCACTGTGTAATGACAGAGGAGCAATCAATGTATGGTCAGCTATAGTCAGGGCCACTGAAAGTATGCAATTGTGTGGCTGCGGCGATTTAAACATAATTGTAGATATGCCGCATTTGCCACAAAATCTATCATCTAGCGCATAATCTGTAGATTTTAACAAAAAAATTGTTTCTAGTTTCAACGGTTCAAAAGTTACAAAAAAAAGCAGCAACATGTGTTGCCGCGCAATGGAAGAATCTTTGCAAAGGTTAACTAGTCACCTTTCTGTTGTTATTACTATATTTGGGTGGTAAACTGGTACTAATGAGGCACAACCAATCCCCGGACAGTGTTACCAAGTTTAAAAATGAGAAAAGAATCAAGTAATACTATCACGAAATGTTCCATATTTTGCCGCATAATTTGCCTTTTTTTGCAGCAAAATTTGCTCAAGCCTGCTGCGTAATTTGGCCTTTCCCTTCTGTATAATTCCAGTGGCCCTGGCTATAGTATATGCCTGAAGAGATCAGACAGGTAATCCAGGGAGCAACCTATAGAAATGGGTATTACACCAGTATATGCTATGATGGATCACTTGTCTCTCGATTGCTAAATCAGTACACTGCATTTAAACAGCCAACATGAAAAGTAAACAACAAAACAAAACAAATAGGTGACATAAGTGGGCCTTAGTCACAAAATGTCCAAGAAGACAAAATACAAATATTATTTGAATAGATAGTGGAAAGCAAAGCAACGAGCAACATGGAATAAAATGCATGTGCTTTGCTATTCGAAGTACTAAATGAATTGCTTGGAATGCAGAGCGCTCTACAATTAAATATGATAGGCCTCCTCTGACTTAACAAATACAACTTTTTGCAAAGTATTGCATTGTCCCAAGAAACACAAACATGATTTAGAAGTCAGTGACTTTAGAGAAGGTCACAAACTCAACTTGTTCAAATCCTCAAGAGAAATTTAGTAGTCAATGCCTACAATATTGCTATTATGTTTTAAATGCAATATTAGTGAAGGAAGTAAAACAAGTTTGAAATCTGATTTTGCAGGTAGTGCTTCACAGGCTTAGGGGCATATTATCAAGGAGGCGATAGGCAATTATCGCCGCTTTAGCGTCCGTTTTCGGACGAAAAGCGGCGATAATCCTATCGCCCAATCAGCAAGGTCACGCTATCGCGTGAAACCTTGCACTATCGCCCTTTCCCCCAACGCCCATCCTTGCATCTCTAATGAGATGCAAGGTGGGCGTTACTGGGCGTACCCCAGATGGGCTACGTTGTAAATATCGCCGATGTGTACATCGCGATATTTACAAGGCAGCCCACAGGATTGTAGCAGACCTTAGATTTTGGCGAAAACGGCCGTTTTCGCCAAAATCTAACGTCTGCTACAATCTCGACTTACCCATGTTACACATAGGAGGTGGATCCTGCTGATACGACCCTGTGGGTCGTATCAGCAAGGTTATCGCCGTTTTCCATGGAACATCGCTGGAAAACCAGCGATGTTCCATGGAAACTACCGCTAACGCTGGGAAATTATCGCCATTGCGCTATGCGTTGTTAATACAACGATAGCATGGCGATAATTGCCAGCGATAGCCGGCGATAAGGTAAACCTCGCTAAGAGCGGCCAGCGATAATTATCGCTGCCGCTTGATAATATGCCCCGTAGTTCCTTTATTTGGCTAACACAAGACTGCCTGCGTTAATATACACCTGCTACATGTGTTGTTGCCTTTTTTAAATGAACAGGGACGTGCATTGCCATTCACGGCTAGGAATCGTTTACAACTTGGCCTCCGCATAGCGCTTTTGACCTTGTATGTCTGCATCCACTCTGTTTAAGAACAGCCTAAGTGGAGGGCATCCTCGCATTGTCTGCACAGGGCTGTGGTCACCATTCGCTCTTTGATCATTTTATTCGGGCCTTCAATGAGGTGCCAAAGTGCCTTAAAAAAGTTTAGGAATGTGCATAAACTCACCAAAAAAAACCAGGAAAATTGCTTCATGTTACACCATGTAAAACCACGCTATAATTTTAACAGCAAGAACATGCTCATCATAATTCGGGCCCTACAAAACAGCTGTAAAGGAAATGAAGAAATGAAATCTTCCCTCTTCCTCAGGCGACAGGTGCAAGAGCAGGGCGTTAACAGTTCCTTCGAGGCAGAGCACTTCCATGGGCAGCCGGCGTCAAAGTGTTAATGTATGCAGATCGCAGCCTTTGTGTTTCGGCTGATCACAGAGGTGAGCCTTAAGTTAGGAATGAAAGGAAACCTCCCCTCCCCCAACCACCAAACACAGGTTGGTTGCAACAGTGAGAACCACTCTTGAAAACATAATTCGGACCCTGAACCACGGAAGACCCATTTAAAAAAGATAGTTAGTTTTGCTTGTGACAATTTGTACAATTAATAGGTATTTGACAAAGGCTGATAACATGAAACTGCAATTTGTTAATTTCTTTGCAGTCTACCAATAACTGCATGATTATGCACTAGAAATTCCATTCCAGAGTGACACACAAACTAAAGTCAATAGTTTTTGATAAATTGTATTTTTTCTAACTTTTGTTAGTGAAGCAAATGAGAGGGAAGACTTTGGTGCGCTACATGCTGGCAAATATTTCAAGAGTCTAGTTATTCATCCTTCAATGTAAACATGTATCTGTTTGCAACTTGTCCACTATCCTCTGCCCCCGCAACTCTGGACCAACTCTCGGCAAACAGACACAAAAATAAATCTGGTACCCTTACAAACAGTTATTGTGTTTCAGTTTATATATAAACACAAATATAAAGCAATTATACCCAAAGCTTTGCAGTTCTAACCTTCCAGGGCTGAAACCTTTGCAGGTTTATGTAGCACAAACTCGACCTGGAGGCATTGGAGCGCGTTACATGCACCAGCTACATTACACAAAGACACATTCATTTACGTAGGCACGGGTAGAATGCCACATCCTCTTCCTATCCTTTCAGTTAGCATAAATAAGTGAGCACCTGAAAATAAAGCATTGAGCCTCTAATGTACATTTAGCCCAAGACAGTAAGAAACGTCCAGGGAAGGGAAGATGGGGAGAGAATGGAAAGGGAGGAAAACAGTAAGAGAAAGTAAGAGGAACATAGGGAGGAATGGACAAAGTCAGAGAAAAACAGAGAGATGGGGGAAGCAGCAAGGTTACTCAGAGATTTAGGGAGAGAATGGCGAGGTAAAAATCAGGGAGACAAAGAAATAGGGATAAACAGAGAGAGTGAGACATTTAGAGATAATGAAAGTCAAACAAAACCAGTGGGAGAAATAGACAGGGAGAGAGAAAGTCAGAGATATAGGGGGATAGGGGAGGACACAGGAATGAAGAGAGGCAAATAAATTAAAGCTAGTGAGAGACATCAAAAGATAGATACAGGGATAGACAGGGAAAAAGAAAGGAAGACAGAAACAGAGAAAGACAAGGAGAGAGAGAGAAAAAATAGGGAAAGACAGGCAGAAAGGAAACATATGGGAGAGAGAGTCAAGGAGAGACAGATTTAGAATTGGTGATAGAGAAATAAAGCCAGATAGAGTCATAAGGAGGGACAAAAACAGTGGGCGAAAGACAGAAACAGAGATGGAAAGACAGGAAGAGAGACAGGAAGAGAGAAAAAAGAGAGACAGGGAGAGATGTAAAATAGAAATGGGGAGAGGCATCGGGAGAGACAGTAAAAGACAGAGAAAGAGTAAGACAAGGAGAGGGGTGGGTTGAAGAGACATACTAGAAAGACAGAAAGGAAGAAAGGAAGGAAGGAAAGACACACTGAACTGAATCTAAATGCATTTCTATCTAGAGCTATTTGTCTGTCTATTAACCTCTATCCTGCCCTCTGTCGATCCCTCTAGCTTTAACATAGCTATCTTTAGCTACATTTATTTATTATTTATTTATGTGTTTTATAGAGCGCGAACTTGACCCGTTAGGGTATCAGAGCGCTTTACAGGAGAGCAACGCAATATATAGACAGACTTAGAATCAACCAGTAGCAGCTCGAGTGGTAAGGGGGAGGGTGGCCGGGTACATAAGGGAAAAAGGAGCACGTATTTACAGTTTACATAACCAGTTACTCAAGGCGAGAAGCCATATTTACAGATAAAATTTACAAATTATTCAAGTCGGGCCCCAAGTTCCTGATGGGGTGACAAGGTAGTCTGAGGGAGGTAGTGGACGGCCATAGGTCGGTCCATGGTGGTGGATGAGTCAATGTTTAGCCGAGAAATTTGCCCATAAGGAAGGTTTTGGTATCCTTTTTGAAGCGAGTCAGAGAGGGGATTCTTCTGATGTCGGGTGGGAGAGAGTTCCATATTCTTGGAGCAGCCCCTGAGAAGGCTCGATTGTAGGTTTTTTTTTCCCGAAAGCGTGCAGGTTGGAGCAAGAGGTCTCTGGAAGATCGGGAGTTTCTGGTTCCTCCAGAGATGACAAGTTTCTGTGTCAGATAAGCAGGGGAGTTAGGGGCACATGCATCAATGTAAAATTTTGCGAATCCTTAATTGCGAATTTTAACGATTCGCAAATAACGAATCGCAAAAACAGATGCAACAAAAAATTTGTGAAAAAATAAAGAATCGCAAAAAATCGCAAACGCTACTGCGAATCCGAAATTTGCGAATTCGCTAATAGCGATTTCGCAAATAGCGACTTCGCTATTTGCGATTCGCAAATAAGCGAATTCGCAAATAGCGAAGTCGCATTTGTGATGCATCTTGATGACATCAGAACCAGGAAGTGAGCAGCACAAGCCTCATTCCCAGTGCACAGTCAGAGGGAGAGGAGGGAGCTGGCTCTGGGAGCTAACTAGCAGTGGCATTGAGCAATTGGAAAAACCTGGTAACTGCAAGAAAATGGAAAGCACACAAACAGCAGAGGACAGCCAATCAGGCAGGAAGCGGAAAATGAAATTCTCAGAAAAAGAAAGTGACACACTCATTGAGGAGTTGTCCACAGCCATGATAAGCTGTTTGGGAAACAATCATTGAAAGTGGCAGAGCAGGAAAAAAGGAAAATATGGATCCGGATCCAGAACCGGGTGAATGCCAGTGGGGTGACACACCGCACCATCGATGACCTGAAGAAAAGATGGTACGACATGTGCAGTCGGGCCAAGGAGCGCATAGCTGCCCGTCTGAAGGAAGCAAGGAAGACAGGAGGGGGAACACCGATAGACACTGGGAACACTACCATGGAGGAAATGGTTGAATCCACTATCCAGCCTGAAGCTGTTGTCGGTGTGACACAGCTAGACACGTCAGGAGCAGCAAACACATCTGAAGGTAAGATGACTGCATGTTACCATTGACCTAAATAATAAAGGTAGTACACCACCCCAGTACAGCACAAGTGCACACTCAGAACATCCAGTACACAATGTATCCATGAAGGGAAGTGCATTATGGGAGATGTAGGCAGGTCAAGCATATACAATGTCAAACACACAAATAGGCTAAGAACAACTCAGAACAGTGAACATATTCCAAATTTAATGCCAAAGTAAAAATATGATCACTGTGACATGAAATCCCTACTTAAATTAATGCTGGTTTTGCACTGTTAAATCTCACAAATGCAGAACGTGTAGAGGCTGAGGATAGTGACAACCAGGACATACAGGACATCAGCGCAGTTGAGGATATGGACACACCGGTGTTGCCAACAAATCCATCCAGTGCCCCAAACACACGCAGGGCAACTGTCCCACCACTGGTCACCATGGAGTCTGACGATGAGACAAATGCACCACATGAGTCCAGGCATGGCCCAGCCACATCCATCCCAAATCCACAAACACAGGTCCGCAGAAGTAATGTCAGTGTCCGGCGTAGAAGAGCCAGATCACGCAGAACACAGCAGGAGGAGCAACCAAATGATGTCTGGGGTGGTCTTGAGGGACAGATGCTCCGCATGCAGCGCCTGCAGACCAAGAACACACGTTTAGTGCAGTTACAAATAGGGAAGATGGCAGACAACATTGCAGTACTGTGCGATAGTGTGCAGCAAATGACCAAGGTTATGCAGGAGGGACATGCATCACAGAGAAGAAACCATCGGCAACTAATGCAGCACCTCAAAAGCTATGCCAAATCCAACAATAGGCTGGCCACATCAACTGCACTGCTGGCACGTAGGTCTGTGACCTTGCAAACAGAAATGTGCCATTGGAGCGGGGATGTGGCGAAGGCACTGGACCAGGTAACCAATGCAGTGGAACTGCTGAATGCAACCACAATTGGGGCCAACATGTCCACGCAGGAAGAGGGTAGTGAGGGGGCCTCAAGCTTGAGTAGCATAGCTATGCCAGTTGCCACTGCAGGAAGACGCAACACACGCAGCAGTACCCCCTCAGCTTCCAACATGAGGGATGAGGATGCTGTCTCTGACAGGCGTCTGGGTGTTCGTGGGAGAAAGCGCTAGCCTGCTATATACAATTGCATACCGATATGGTGACGTAACCATGGATGTGATCGGACCTTTTGACTGATTGACAAGTCATTATTTATTTTTAATACACTTATGTCCATTACTTAAAAATCCTGTGCCACTGGCCACATTGAAAGTGTGCTCCGACACTCATGCAATATTTCCTTTGAATAAACCGTTCTGTGATTGTAATATACACTGTTTGTGTCATCATTACTCACCTCAGAAATAGTTTTGTGTGATGTCCAATCTTCTCCTGCGCCCTTCTGCTGCGCTTGCCCCTTGTGCTGCACGGCGCTGTGGCACTTGCTGGTCCTCATCCTCGGAGTCACTGTCAGACACCTCGATCTCCATTCCACCCCTCGTTGCTATATTGTGCAGCATGGCACATGCAGCTACTAGCTTGCAGCATTGTTCAGGGTTGTATTGGAGTGCTCCACCAGTCTTATGGAGGCATCTGAATCGGCTCTTCAGCAGCCCAAATGTGCGCTCTATGATGTTCCTTGTTGATATATGTGCAGCATTGTACCTCTGTTGGTTTGCAGTTGTGGGATTGAGGTAAGGCGTCAGAAGGTAATTACGCAAGGCGTATGCGCTGTCACCTGCATGTGGGTAAGCAAAGGGTCAGTGGCAGTTTGACATTGGCATACGTACAATGACTGTGAGTATCACCTACACATATTTACCAAGCAGATGTGCCTCTCCAAATTCTCCCCTGACCAGACGGGTGTGAATGCCACTTTGCCTGAAAATATATGAATCATGTGCACTCCCAGGAAATTGAGCCACTATATCAGTGATTATGTATTTGGCATTGCACACAACCTGAATATTAAGGGAGTGATAGCATTTTCTATTTCTGTATATGTATTCCTGTGCTGCAGGGGGACATATTGCCACATGTGTGCAATCGATGCAACCTATAACATGTGGGAAGCGAGCTATCTGGTAAAACTCCTGTTTTGTTTTCGCAAGGTCATGCGCGGTGGTGGGGAAATTGATGTGTGAGCCGATCCTGGCCATCATGGCATCAAGGAATGCTTTGAATATTCTTGAAAGTGCGCTTTGCGACACACCTCCAGCTACTGCAATGACCCCCTGGAAGCTGCCTGACGCCAGTAGGTGTAGGCAACATAGGACCTGCACATGCGTTGGGATAGCATTGGTCCTACGTGTCTGTCGTTGCAGTATGGGATCCAATTCATTGATCAGGTCATGGATCATTGCTGCATTGAGCCTATACTTATCGTATATCTCATCCTCTTGCTGTCCTAGCAAAGTTATGTGGACTCTGAAGATGCGCTCATTAATTCGCCTCCGTCTGTGTCCAGCAGCCAGCAGCCTCATCCTCCTCGCCATCAGGTACATCCCTGCCATTGTGAGATGTGGTAGCTAATTCTGGGTGTGTTTCAATGGGTTTAAGTAGAATTTCAGCTGTATCTGATTTGCACTCATGATTACCACCTGGTTGTGATCCTTCTTATTTTGCACTCGCAAAATTGCGAATTTCAGGTCAATCGCAATTTGCGATTTTTCATGCATCTATTTTGCGATTCCTTATTTGCGAATCGCTATTTGGGGGTGCAAATAGCGATTCGCTAATACTATTCGCAGAATGTTTTGCGATTCTTTAAATTAGCGAATTGTTGAGTTTTCGCTATTTTGCAGTTGATGCATTGCGAAACGGTATTTTGCGGTCGCAAACGCCATAATTTAGCGATTCGCTAATTTTGCGAATTTTTTTAGGCTTCATGCATGTGCCCCTTAGAGTATAAAGCTTTGTGCGTGATGCATGCTAGTTTGAGTTGTATTCTTGCCTCCAGGGGAAGCCAGTTGAGAGCTTTCAGGTGTGGGGAAATATGATCGTATTTCCTTGTGCCGGTAAGTAGTCTGGCGGCCGCATTGAGGAAGGCTTTAAGAGGTGCCAGGGAGATCTTAGGTAAACCCGAGAGGGTTGAGCAGCCGTATTCCAGTCTAGAGATGACGAGTGCTTGGACTGCCATTTTTAGGTCGGGAGCATCGAGGAAGGGTTTCAATTTCCTAAGGTAGCTCAGGTGGAATCTGGCTGTTTTGGCCATCGAATTGATGTGGTCCCGCATGTTCAGGTTGCTGTCTAGGGTAATTACCAGGGATTTAGCCGAGTTCACAATGGTAGGTGGGCAATTTAAGGCTGTGATAGCCTTAATCCATGATTGAATCTCGAGGTTGGTATTGGGAGGGGAGATCAGGAGAAATTCTGTTTTCTTTGCATTGAGTTTAAGTTGATTGGATGCGAGCCATTGGACAGTGAGTTTCAGGGCTTCGTTCAGGGAGAGGATCTCTTCGAGAGAAGAGGTTTTGATGTAGATCTGGGTGTCATCAGCGTACATATGATAGGAGATATTAGCTGCGCGTAATACTTCGGTAAACGGTTCTAGGTAAAGGTTGAAAAGGGTGGGGGACAGGGTTGATCCTTGAGGGACTCCAACCGTGACCGGGGATGGTGACGATAGGTTGCCGTTGATTAGGAATCTCTGTGACCGGTTGTTGAGGAAGGACCTAAACCAATCTAGAACAGTGCCATCCAATCCCATCCTGAGTTTGAGGCGTTCGAGAAGTTTTTCATGGTTGACCGTGTCGAAGGCCGAGGATAGGTCCAGGAGGATTAGGAGACACGTTTTGCCTTGGTCAAGGGCTTGGAGAGCATCATCCACGATATGGAGCATGGTGGTTTCGGTGCTATGCCCTGGTCTAAATCCGGATTGGAAGTCATCCAGCAGGTGGACGTTTTTGATGTTATGACTTAGCTGCTGTTGCACACATTGCTCCAGCACTTTGGCTAAGAGTGGGATGTTAGAGATGGGTCTGAAGTTGTCGGGGGAGGCTGGATCCAGCGACGGCTTTTTCAGAATGGGGAGGACTTGGCCGGCTTTTAGAGAGTCAGGCATCGTTCCCTGCTGGAGGGAGGCGTTGATTATTGAAGTCCAGCTGGGAATAATGGATTGGGCGACGGCAGCTAGGCAGTTGGCAGGGAGCGGGTCATTAAAATGGTTGTTCGGGTTTAAGGTAGAAAGGATTTTAGAGATGGAGTCTTCGTCATAGTCTTTGAAGACAGTCCAGTGAGCATGGTTTTTGGGTGGAGCCAGTGGGTGCGTCGCGGTGGGAGGCGGCGGGTCAGGAAGGGGATGAGGGTGTGTGATGGAGCTGAGTTTATTTCCTAGGGCTAAGATTTTGTCAGCGAAGAAAGAGGAGAATTCCTCTGAGGATATAAGAGATTTGGGGGTTTCTTTCGATGTTTTGGCCAGTTTATTAGATTGGTGTTTGACCAGTTCGAAGAGCTTGTGGGGTCTGTTATTGGCTTTCTCTAGTTCCGTTCTGAAGAAGTCTTTTTTTGAGTTGAGTATGTTCCTGTTGTAGACATTTCTGGCCTGGCGGAGGAGTTTTAGATGTGCGGTGAAGGGGTGCTGCCTCCAGGATCTTTCAGCTTGCCGGAGGGCTCTCCTCTCATTATTAAGGGATCCCGTGAACCAGGGGTTTCTGTCTTTGATTTGGGTTCTTTTCAGTTTAAGAGGGGCTAGATCGTCCAGGATGTGTGAGATAGTCGCAGAGTAGTGATCATTGAGGCCACTGACTGTTGTGATATGCGAAGGGGGAGGTCGGATTTGCATCGGGCCTCAAGTTCATTGCGGTCCAAGTTCTTGGTGTCTTTGATCCAGCGTTTGGGAATCGTCGGTTGCGGTGCTTTTGTCTTGAGGGTGCCAGGTAGATGGAAGGTGATGGCATGATGGTCAGACCAGTCGCATGGGTCAATAGAGATAAGCTTGACAGTTGATTCTTTGGAGATGATCCAGTCAAGGGTGGCCCCTTTTGAGTGAGTTGGTAGTGAGCAGGCTTGGGTCAGAGGTCTTTGATGGCGTTGACATATCCTTGGGATAGTTCCAGTGTAAGTTAAAGTCACCTAGGAAGATATCTTTGGCATTGGTGGGAAACTTAGCTGTGATGATTTCCATGAGGTGGTCGGTGAAGGAGTCGTTCCTGCCAGGGGGGTGGTAGAAGATGTGTAGGTTGCACAGTTGGGTGGAGTTGCTGCAAATAGTGAAGGCGAGGTATTCGCAGGATTTGGTGGTGTCCGCCAAAAGTTCAGTGACACGAAGTTTAGAGCGGTAGATGCAGGCGATGCCTCCTCCTTTCTTGTTCGATTGGTCTGAGTCTATATTTGTTTTTCCTTCAATCTATCCCTAGAAGTACAACTGTGCATCTGTCCATCTATGTATCCCTATTTATGTATGTACATCGGTCCATCTGTCTGCCCATCTATCTATCTGATTTACCGAAACTGTATCCACTATACATCTGGATGCAGTTTCAGAAGTGAGATCCCTGGCCACACAATTGGGAATGGGTGAATTTCACCCAGAAAGTGACATAAGAAAGGAGCTGGAAACCTTCCTCAGGCATCAGGTGCACAGGTTTCAGAAAGGTAGGAACAGACATGGTGTCCATTCATGCTTAGACATCTGAGATAGACAACGCCAGCTTACGACAATGGGACCCACCATGCTATGCAGTACAAGCAATGCATCTCACTATGCATCAATTCAGTACCCGCCATCCCACCCACATGAAGCCATGCACACTCCTGACCATCAAGTTGGGAAGACCTGTTTCCAAAACATAACATGTATTTAGAGTGGACTTTGGGTAATCCACTTGCTCACGATTGGACGGCCTTTGTTGTTTATATCAGATGTCCTGATTTAGTGGCTTTTCTCCCTGTCCCTGTGTTTGTTCCACCCACAAGCATTTTGATCTCACGGTTTTGTGACTGAATGTGTTGTATCCTTCTTCTGCATACTTGAGGAACTGTTTTTTTTATTTTAGATTCAACACTCCAAGGGAGTGCATGAATTTCCTTTCTGTCTATTTATTTAGTTTTTCACAATAGCCCGGCATCTGCTAAATGTTTCTGGGCTATATAAAACAACAATGGCCAAGGCAGAGTGCACATTGCAATGTTTGTATAATAATGCGGGCACAGCATTTAACGAGGGAACAAGCAAGATAAATTTTTTTTTAGTTCAAAGTATTTTATTAGGTTTTTACATATTAGGAGTACAGTGGCAAACAAAACAAATGAACAGTTAGAGAGGATGCATACAAAGAGGAGGGGGGGTACAGTACAGGCTGTGCATAGGTTGGTGAATCAGAGGCTATCCTGTAAATAAATAGCATAATACATTGGGTATACAACATAGGTATGAAGTTAACAAGTTTATAGGAAGAGTATACTGGTGGACTAGACTAAATATGTCGTACAGATGAATTAAGGTAGTGAGTTGAGTGGGCTGGCTGCATACCGTAGTTACCTGGGGTCAGAGTTGTATTCAAGATAGTTATTGGGGAGTAGAATAGAAATAGGTAAAGGGGTACAGTAAGTCAGCCAGCGGCCCCAGATATGCACAGTGTAGAGCAGAAAAGAAGTTGTCACACAAGTATGCACAGCGGTTTTGGGTGATATTTTTTTTTTTAACAACAAATTTTATTGATTTTCAAGGTACCAAATGGGCAAGCCCAGCGAGCTTCGAGGCATGTATAAATACAGAATACACTAGCAAGGCACCATATAACAGCCCTATGGCGTCTGCAGAACTGCAAACCCACACCCACACCCCCACCCCCACCCCCCAACCACGGGTTTTGGGTGATATTGATTATGTGGATTATGATTATGTGGTCTAATAGAGAGGAGTACTGTTATGTATTGAAGGTGAGTATGCTTAATTTTGTTCTCGCGCTGAGAGTCTAGGCGGAGGATTGCTCTTTTAGTGTTTTGTATAATGTTTTTAGAGTGTAGAAGATGGGAAGTATCCATCGTGGCTAATGCAATGAGTGGGATATTCTGTATAAGGGATTTTTCTATCATCACCCAAGGAGGGGTGTATGATGGGTTGTCAAAAAACCAGTTCACGCCCTGTTTGCATAGAAAGGCCGTTTGATAGTTTCTGAAAATGGGCAGGGAGATATCCCCGTTAACTTTTGCCAGGTTGAGTTTTTTCATAGCGATTCTGGGCTTCTTTCCCTGCCATAAGAATTTGCTGAATGTTTTAACCGTGTTTTTAAGGAATTCCTCTGAAAGGGTCATTGGTAGCATGCTGATGAGGTAATTGACGAGTGGAGATAGCATCATTTTTATGGTCTCCGCTCTACCCCACCATGACAGAAATTTGGGAGACCAGGCGTCTAGGAGAGAGTTCATTTTGGTGGTTAATACTTTTTCATTAGTGTGTAGAGTAGTGATTAGATTGTTTGAAAATTCAAGCCCTAGGTACTTGATCGTTCCCGGTTGCCAGGCTAGACCTGACGAGCCTAGGATACTTTTATCCCCGTATCGGTTGAGGAGTTTTACTTCAGATTTGTCCTTATTTAGGGAGTACCCAGAGATTTCCGAGAAAACCTGTATGGAGTACATGAGTGCTGGGATCGCAGTTGGGGCATCTTGTGAGACGATTAGTACGTCGTCTGCGTATGCAGCAAGTTTTACATTGTAGTCCCCAAAAGAGATGCCCGTATTGTCCTTATTTTCTCTAATATGTTGGAGAAAAGGCTCCAAGGCAAGGAGGAATAGGGGAGGCGAGAGGGGGCAGCCCTGTCTTGTACCCTGGTGTAGGTTGAAGGAGGGAGAGGTTATGCCACCTGCTCTGACATTAGTGACAGGATTGTGGTAAAGAGCCATTATCATTTTTATCAGGTTGTCCCCCAAATTAAATTTTTCAAATACAGCCTTTAGATATCTCCAATCTACCTTGTCGAAGGCTTTTTCCACGTCTAGTGTGATAGCCACTGTGGGTGATTCAAGGAGGCTTGCTTTTTCGATTGTATGGCATAAGAGACGCGTATTGTCACTCGACATTCTGTGTTTTAAGAATCCGACCTGGGATGGATGTATCAGCTTTGAAATGTGCTGTTGTATTCTATCTGATAAGATAGATGCATATATCTTGCAGTCAAGATTTATTAGGGAAATCGGTCTGTAGTTTTTGGGGTGGAGGGGATCCTTGCCCTCCTTGGGAATGACAATTATGGTTGCCTCCGCCGGGGTGCCGGAGACTTTGCCCATTTCTGAGAAATGGGTAAATAGATTCAATAGTGGAGTTAGCAAGGAAGGGCAAAATGACTTAAAGAATTTGGCGTTGAACCCGTCAGGGCCTGGGGCTTTCCCTGATTTCAATTTATTGATCGCTAGTAGCACCTCCTTTTCCGTTATCGGGCCATTTATTGATAAGCTCTCCTGATTTGATAGGTATGGGAGTTTGATGTTATTTAGGAAGTCATGACATTTCTCGAATTTTACATTGACATTCAGTTCGTATAAATCCTTGTAGAAGTCCATGAAAGTGTCTGCTATTTTTTGCGTGTTAGTGACCATATTACCTGCTTTGTCCTTGATGGCGCTAATGGAAAGCTTCTGCATTTTAAACTTTAGATAGGAAGCGAGAGATTTGCCAGCTCTGTTAGACTCGCAAATTTTGATACTCTTATGTTTGTTAATCCATATCCCTGCCCTGGAGCTAGTAATTTTGTTGTATTCATATTTTGTGTTAAGAATTTTATTAAGAGTGACCTCGCTTTTATTAGTGATATGTAGTTTCTCTAGATCTGTAATTTCTTTCTCTAGTTTCACTAAGTTAGAGTTCGTTTGCTTGTTCATACTCGTTCTGATTCTAATTATTTCTCCTCTTATTGTTGCCTTTAAGGCTTCCCACCATGTTAGGTCTGATGTCTCGCCTGCTTTGTTTTCCTCCAGGAAGTTAAGGATCGCCTTATTAATTGTCTTGACATTATTCTGATCTGCAAGTATCTCGTCATTGAAACGCCAGTTGAATTGTTTTTTCTGAGGTGCGGGATCAAAGATAGAAAGTGTAATGCACGAGTGGTCCGAGACCACCCTGGGTTCAATAGAAGTTTGATCTACCTTACAAAGATTATTGCTGGATATCAGGATATAATCTATACGCGAGTAAGACTTGTGGGGGAAGGAGTAAAACGTATAGTCTCTCTCCGTTGGATTTTGGATTCTCCAGGCGTCGGACAGATTAAATTTAGAGCAAATTTTCTTTAGGATCTTATGTGATTTATTTGGTGTAAATGGAAATCTGGAGTTTTTGTCTAGGTGTGGGTCAATAGGCAGATTGAAGTCGCCTGCTAGGATAATAGTGGCTGTGACTGGGATTTTTTCTAGTTGTGAGTGTAGTTTGTCCCAGAAAGTTGGGTCGTCTTTAGAAGGTGCGTAAATATTAACTACAAAAAGTTCGGACTTGTCTTTAGCAAGTTTCGAAATGATCCACCTTCCCTGGGAGTCGTTGGATTTTGAGATTAAATTAATTTTGGATTTACTGGAAATGAGTGTTAGGACCCCATTTTTCTTCCCCACTGCGGCCGAGTATGCAAAATCCGATGAATGACTGCCGGCGAAGCTCTCAGACAGTGAGTTATCTAATTTTGTCTCTTGTAGGAGGATTATATCTCCTTTAAGTCTATGTAAGTATTCAATAATCTTTCTCCTCTTTACCGGGTGATTTAGGCTTTTTCGTTCAGGGAGACTATCTTAATACACTGATTCGAGGCTGACATACGATGAGTCTTAATACAGTAGTACGAATCAATGATATCAATGATATCATTGAGTGCGGAAGTACAAAATAAGGCCATATCAGTATTAAGCAGTACCTCATATGTGTGCCAGAATGACTTAAGAGTTGCGAGACTTGTGTGACAAAAAAAAAGGGTTGAGACAATAGAGAAGAATCATAGAAGAATGATGTGTAGAAAAACCCCCGCAAAAAACCCCACCCCCCATAGTTAACGAGCGTAACGATACGAGGAAGGGTACTCCACCGGAGGAACAGGAATATGCTTAACCGTCCCAGTCGTGTTAGATTCTAACAAGATTCTAACATTCTAACATTGTGTAGTATTGTTTAACGTAGTTTAACGTAGTCTAGTATTGAAAAGTCTAACATAATCTAACATTGTCTAGTATTATCAGGTCTTGTCTAATATAGATTGATGTTGGGTAGCATAGCCAAACCTTGTTTAGTATGTCTAATAATATTTGACCTTGTCTAATCTTGTTTGGCTTTTTGCCTTTTTCTAACTGTAACTTGCATTTCAGTACAGCCCCCTGTATTGCACGATGATAACAAACTAGACATTGGCTACAAGTATAAAACAACAATGTTTTGGTTAATACTGCCTATTGGCTGACATTGTCTAACATGGTCTAGCATAACTAATGTGCCTGACTTATACCATATTAGCATTAGTATTAGCATTATCAAAGTAATATCAACATATCAACATCTCTCAACATACCCTATCTGAGACTAAGTGAGACTACCTGAGAGTAACAATCTCTTCCCAACTCTTCCCATCTTATACATTTAACATTGTACATTGAACATTGCTAGCAAACGCCAGTAAAGTGACCCCTGTAGGGTGAAACATTAGGTGATAGTGCGGATGGATTGGTACAAGTATTGAGCATGTTGGTCTGCCTTTAGAGCAGTAGGCAAAAAGGATACAGTTCGCTAATTTTACACTCAAGAGTGAGAAGCGGGCATGACCTTGGGAGCTGAAGTGTCCATATGTGTGTCAGTTTTTTCATCTAGGAATTTTTTGAGAAAGACTGGATCCGTAAAGATCTGTGCAGACCCTTGGACGAAGATTCTGAATTTTGCTGGGGCGATGAACGATCCCTGTAGGCCAGCTGCTTTCATTTTTGGGCGTAGGTCCAGGAAGCCCTTGCGAATGTCCACTGTTAGTTTAGAGTAGTCCTGTGAGATGAATATCTTGGTGCCTTTCCATAGAATATGATTATGCTTTCTCATGTGGCTCAGGATCAGCTCAACATGCTGGTATCTTAGTGGCTTACAGACAATTGGCCTGGGAGTTTTGGAGTTGTGAGATATCCGGCTTGGGACCCTATGGGCTCTGTCGAATTCCAGCTCTTTGTCGAATTTTATATTGGTTGCCTGGGAGAACCATTTCTCTAGAAAAGCAATACATGATTGGTCAGCATCTTCTTCCCCCTCTGGTAGACCAAAAATACAAAGATTCCCGCGTCTGTTTCTATCCTCCAATTCCGAGATTTTCTTTGTGAAGGAGCGGGAAGAAATATTGAGTGTTTGAATGGATTTCCTTATCGTATTTCCGTTATCTTCCAGCTGACTAATTCTGTTTTCAGCTTCTGTGAGCCTGGTGTTTGTTTCCTTCATGTCTTGGCGGATAGCTGCGATTTCATTCTGCATGAGGTCAGTATTTGCCTTTGTGGATTTGGCCAGGTCATGTACCTCCGCAAGTTTTTTAAGGATCGTTTCCAGCGTTGCGCTGATGTCCTGTTTTCCTTTTGTTGGAGAGTCTGGGTGTGGTGGATCAGCTTTCACCCTTTTTAGGGATTGCTTGGTATCTTTGTCTGACATTATGGCGGGCTTATATTGTCTCGAGTTATGGCGCAGAGCTGCCAGAACGGTATGATGACTAGCTTAAAGCACTTGGAACTTGGATTTGAAACCGGGTTCCCGTGGTACACTTGTCACACTTATCACACCTGATACACTTATCTTACTTGTCTCACCCGACCCGCCCACTTGCCCTGATTGCCCCTTTACTGCTTGCCACTCTTGGTAAATTAGATTCACTTGGTGCACTCAGTGTCTTGAGGTTTGTGGATTGAGGTTTGAGGTTTGCGCAATCACTCACACATTGTGCCTTAGGAACTCCTTTGGTATGATTGAAGAACTTGGTACTCTTGAGCCTGGTACTTGGGTATCGACTCTAGTTTTCTGTCTAGTGGCGTTTAAGCGTTCGCCGGTCTTAGTTTGGCCTGGAGGATAGCATTAATGAGACAGATACGACCAGATTTTGCACTTTATACATCAAGTTAGACAAGATCCAATGTATGGACCGAGAGTTCTTTGTGTTCTTTGATCTTTAGAGGTGATCTTTAGAGGTGATAGCAGCTCGTGGGATTTACGGTACTTGCTGATTGGCGGAATTGCAGAGAGCTGCTGGCGAAGAGCTGGCGAGCCGACGGGGAGCTGACGGGGAGCTACTGGCGGTTGTTGGTTTACTGGTTTTCTGTTTTACTGATTTACTGGTTACTGACTTACTGCTTACTGGTTGTTTGGTGTATTTGAGCGGAGCTGACAAGGGGAGTCCAAGCGTGATATCGTGGAGTCGTGATAACGCGATAAGGCAGAAATCTCTAGGTTGGCAAAGCTGCTCTGTTAAGCCTGTTAAGCCAAGCTCTGTTAAGCCAAACTGCCATGCAGTGACATGCAGTGACATGCAGTGTCATGCAGTGACATGTACTAACACGTAGATACGAGCCATCTCCCTGATCTCACAGTACACACTGTTCTCTTATTTCCTTCAGATCTCCCTATAGCCGTCGTTGATGATCTTGCGTGTTTGCGAGGTGGGCGGTTAGTAGAGCTTAGTGGGAGCTTAGGAACCTTAGAGCCAGATGAATCACTGGATGAGTCGTTAGTGTTTGTTGGAAGATATTGAGAGCTACAGGTGGCCACTGGGAGATCACTGGGTGAATGGCAATGATTGGCTGAATATTGGCTAAAAACTGGCAAAAGATTAGCAATTGGCGATTAGTTATTAGCAGTGGATGGCGGCGATTAACGTTCAGCGGATGAGCAGCAGGCGTGCAACAAGGTATGTGCGACATCAATTTCGGCCGTGATTTTGCGGAGAGCTCAGTGTCGGGAGTAAAACCTTAGTTCCGCTTGGTCCTAAAAGTTTGTCGAAGCCAGTACAGACCCGGTACACTAGTAGCGTGATGCTTTTAATGTTTTAATGTTTTTAGTGCCTGTTGCTCTTAATGCTTTTAACTGCACATTAGATCTGTCCACCTTGTGGTACCATAATTTGTGCCTGGATTGCCGTGCTGGTGATGAAGTGACGATCTGCGGTGCTTCCTACGCGCTGTTGTGCTGAGATTACACCACCACTGCACCCTTTGTACTCGTTATATATGTTATAGCCGCTGTACACACTACACCATAGCTGACGCGATTTTGAAGTCCGGCAGACGGAGATATGTCGATATGTCGATACTGCAAAGAGTTAAGTTGCGATGCATGGCATTTGCGAGAGGAATATGCGCTTGACCCCTTAGAGAATGTAGCTAGGAGCTTGTGATTTACAGAGGAATTAAGCGTGTTATGCATTTAGCGCGACATCCAGTGGAGTATTTTCGGCCGCCATTTTGTGAAAACTTTGCGCGCGAACCAGCCAAAACAGCAGCATTTATTCAGGAAGAAAGTACTTGAACTTGTATCTGCGCTGAGATTGCTGGGTTATATTCCTGCACTCAATGAAGTTAGTGCCGCCCAGGGTGAAGCCGAGTCGTATCAGGATTAGGGGAAAAATACCAATGCGCATACGCCCTACCTCTCTCCAGTCGGGCTGGAGCGCTATGGTCACGCTGCAGACGGGCTGTGCAAACACTGCATGCCTTCAGAAACAGTATTCAAAATCGGGATCGGAGGCGTCTATAAGAATTCTCTGATGTTGAAATGCCTTTACGCCTCAATGCACACAGGAGGAATCAGTAAAAAAAGTTGGATTATATTCCTCCGGAGCGGAGCGAAGCAGTTATGCTGCCATCTTCCTCTGCGTCCAAGCCACGCCCCCAAGCAAGATACATTTTTAAACAAATGAATTAGCTTGTGACAATTGAACAATGAATATGTATCTGACAAATGGCTAACCTATAATTTGAAACTACAAATTAGTAATTTCTTTGCAGTCTACGAATAAATCCATGAATGTACATTAGAAATTCAAGTATGGCCATGCAAAACTAAGGTCATTATTTTAAATGATGTAGTTTTACATTTTTGTGAGTGAAACAAAAATATAGGCGATTTACCAAATATCTCCTTCTCACTTTGAGAGGGAAGACATCAGCACGCTGTTGGTTGACAATGCTTCAAGACTTGAAGCATCCTTCAATGTAAATGTGTTTTTTTCTAAAATGTCTAATGTCCCCGAAGATATGACCGAAAAATTCTAGTGCCCCGCAGATCGGGACAAACTCTTGACAAACAATGTGACACAAAATAAATCTGCTACACTTCAAAGCGGGCTTGCTATTCAGAGCATTTAATAGCTAAAACCTCAATTTGTATAAAACCCAAAAATGAAGCAATGAGTATTCAAAACTTTGCAGGTGTAAGGTCCGGAACATTCAATGTATTTCAGAGCTGAGGACTTTCAGTTAGAATAAGTCACTGAACACCTGAAAAGAAGTATCTGAGCCCCAAAAATGTGGTATTCGCTCACCTTATGACCCAGAGAGACCTAAAGAGATCTTGAGAGAGAAAAAACATTGATAGAAAGAAACAGGAAGACAGTGTAAAACAAAGAAAATCAGAGAAAAATGGAGTGAGATGGCGAGAGAAGAGAGGCAGAGACCAGGAGGTCTTGGAGAGAAAGGAAGACAAGGATATAAAGACACAGATAGACAGAGAAAGAGGTCGGAAAAGATGAGGGACACGTGAAAAGTGAGTGAAAGGCATCGACCAGCATAGTAAGTCATAGAATGGCATTAAGAGAGTCAGGAAGAGAGAATAATATGAAGGGAGTGGGAAAGACAGGAGAGAGAGTAAAAAAAAAGAGAAAGTAAGACGGTCAAGAGAGACAGAATTTAAAGACAGTGACATAGAAAAATAGAGAAAGATGGGGACAGGCAGAGAGAAAGAAAGAGAAAAGGACAGAGGTATAGTAATAGAGATAAAGAGACATGGAGTAATACAGACGGCGAAAAAGAGACAGGGAGCAATAAAAACATGTAAAGACAAATGGAGAGAAGAAGATGAAGGGAGAAGAATGAATGAATGAATAAATTAGGGGTGAATGTAGGGCCTGGGAATTCTGCTGGCCAACTGAATAGATATGTTTTGATTGCCACTTATTTATTTCATCCAAGTGTGGGAAGTAGGGGGAAACAAGGTACAATAACCACAATAACTAGGGCCTACTGGTTAGGTGAGAGGAAGTCCTAACTGGCCAAAAGGATGCGAAGCTGAATCCCTGTATTCTTTATTTGAGTGGTTGGGATCCCTACCCACCTTGAGAACTGTCAAGATGAAACTGAGTATTCCGAAATTCTTGAAGTGTGTGAGAATGGCACCAGAAGAAGTGAGAATGGAATCAGGATGTGATCTGACCAGTACTGGGATGGGTTTTTATCTTCATAGATTAGTTCTTACCAATTAAGAAGCTAAGCCTGACACAAATCACATAGAGAATCGCACATATTTTAATTTTTAGCACTTCAGAATGGGGAAGACATGCACAATTTGGCTGCTAGTTTACATTCCGAGGTCTGAATTTTGGAATTGTATAGCAACAGCTGCAAATTACAACACCCTTTAATGCCACAAATTGGGGATGCACAAATACTGTATCAAAGTGATAAGGATGAGGATTACCCCTTTATATTTTGCAGTTAGACAGAAAAAATGTGGTGTTTGTGCTGGGTTCTGCATGGATTACACTGGATAGTATATAAAAATATTGCTGGCCTTACTGTGGGTGCAATTTACATATGATAGCTTGCTGTCAGTCATCTTAAGCACAACACCATCATTCATGCTGTAATGCTCTGTTGCTATAACTGCTTCAGGCCATGACACCGGTGTTTATCACAATGAGAGTCAAATACACTTAGGCTCTCATTATGAGTTTAGTATTCGCTATTTGGCTGGTAAGCAGAGTTGGGAGCCAGTTTGGGATCACAAGTAATGAGGTATCACCACTCTATTACAACCAGGTGTGATAATGCTGCATTTTATACTGTGGAGAAATACGCCAGAACATACACAGAGGGATTCATCCAAGTTAAAAGACTGGAACTATGCATTCACTATTGGACTCAGTGTGACAACACTGAGTTTTGCATGTTAGCTTCCATTCCATACTGGGCTGTAGGAAAGCAAATTAGGACCCTATATTTCCCATACCCATTGTATTAGTAATACCAGATGGAGTATTTCCCAGCCCATAAATCTGAACCATTTGTTTAATATAATGATCAGTCAGTAAAATAGCTTTTGTAACTACACAGGCAAACAGAAAGGTTTTCTCTCATAATGGAACTATTCATCAATCTCGAATGTGTGGTAATTATTATAATATTTTCCTTCAGTGAATATATATGCATGTATGTGACAGCTAGAAGGAAATTATGCTTCACTGTTAACATATTTAGTACTATTTTAAAAAGCATCAAGTTGAAATGGATGCATTGCTTCTATTAGTGCTAAAACGCTGTAAGCTGCCGCAGCATCCACAGCAAAGAATGTTCAAACCTCTTTCTGTCCGTGTTTAGTGTCAGGCCAGTCAGGTGTTTTCTGTTCAAGCCGACCCCATCCCCCAGTGTGTGACAGAAACCAACCAGACGGGCTTTCAGCACATTAGTTTCTTGTCAATTAATTGTCCCCTTTGTTATGCATGCATGCGCTTTTACACATCTTTAGCTGCCCATCCCAAAGACCTGACTTCCTGTTCTCTCCGTGCAGAGAACAGCTTGCGGAGTTTGTGTGATTCTTTAAGCAAGAATCCAAGGGGCATATTAGCAAGGGCACTATCGCCGCTTTAGCGGCACTTTTTGCCGCTAAAGCGGCGATATTTTTATCGCCCTATCAGCAAACTGTCTCTAACAGCAGTTAGCGACAGTTTTCGGGCATTAGCGCCCGTTTTTACCGCTTTGCATGTCAGCGATATTTATCGCTAATGACATGCAAAGTGGGCGTTCCTCACTAAAAATACACGCAGACAGTCGCAAACACAACTTCACACTATTAGCAAGGCCCGCGAAGCGATAAAAAATGTGCGTTAACCCCGATTAGCGCTGGATTTTAACACCTGCTAGAAACCTGACTTAGCCATTATAGTCTATGGGAGGTGGATTCTACGGTTAAGTTCCCACCTGCCTATTAGCGAGTTTTTCCTTAGCGATGGGAATTTATCGCAAGGAGTTCTCGCGCTAATGCTGGGAATCGCCGCTATCGCTGGATTTGTTTCGCATTGGAGATAAAACGTTGCTAATAACGCGTTATCTCCGCAAACGAATCCAGCGATAAAAAAAACGGCGCTAACTGTGGTTTGCGTTAATTAACGCACGCTGTTGGTAATAGGCCCCTAAAGTATCCTTCCAGTCTGAACAGCCCAATATCAGCAGGACCGGTTTAGTATGTAAGATATTTAGTGGCGCATTGTGAGTTTCTTGCAGGTAAACAGCGCCTAAGAAATAAATAAGCGCTCATTGAAAGATTTGTTTTTTAAGCATTCAACATTGCAATAATTTAGGCATTTAGGTAATTATTTAAAATGCCTTTAACATTTACTCCGTCTTTTTTGTACAAGTTAGGCTACCAGGCAAGCAATGAACTTTACCTTGTGTTTAAAAGGGGATTTTCGAACTATTTCTCACTGAAATGGTTTGTGTGTTAGTAGGAAATTGGAATATTGATGAAACACATTTGTTGCGTCTATATTGCGCTCCATTTCAATGAACTATTTAAACACAAACTGCTTGGCTTCCATCTGTTCCTCAGAGTTAGATTGACTAAACACCAATGAAGAAGCATACACCCTATGTTCTGTGTTGCCCTGTGATGTTATAGTAACCTTATACTCTACTAATCCAGGCCCTTAAATGCTTTACCGTTTGATATGTTGCACCTGCCGTCAATGTTTAATTTGCATGAGTGGAGTGTTTTCCTTTTCTGATTTAAAATAATGAATATATCAAGTATTTCCAATAGGAGAAACTGGCCTGAATTGTTTAGTTAAGCTTTTAAAATATGTAAAAATAAACATTCTTATTATATAAAAAGTGTAAATACAATATCTTAATATGATTTATGTTGATTATAATTAAAGACTGCATGACAATGTAAAGTCTATGGGCTCCAACAAAATATATGCTGGGGGCTCTTCTGCTTTCCCAACAAATTGACTATGCTGTCTGCAGGGAAATTGGGAATCAGGTTACTAAAGTGTGTTAAGGTGCCTCAGTGTGTTTAAGACTGCAATACCGGCTCCTGTCTACAGGGACAGAGCGAGCAAAAAAAATAAACACACTTTTCGAAACACAGGTCCCCACAAGGCACTTTTTTCAAAAGTTGTCAAACTTGGCAGAAATGTTTCTAAAGTGATTTTCTGTCATTTGGAAGAAATTACCTTGTGGGGACTTGGGTTCAGGTCCCCACAGTGCAGTCAAGTCCCCACAGCGTGAGTGTGTTATCACACCCAAGTCCCCACAAGGATAGTAACACACACACACACACACACACACACACACACACACACACACACACACACACACACACACACACACACACACACACACACCCCCCCCCCCATTTAAAAAACAAAACATCCCTGGTGCCTAGTGGGCATTCCTGCTGCACGATCACATGATCGTGCAGCAGGAATGCACAAAGAGGCATCGGGGGAAAGGAAGACCCTTTCCTTTCCCTCGATGCCTCTTTGATTCAAACCCCCCTCCCCGAGCCAAAACTCACCTGATTTCCCCGACGCGCTGGAAGCAAATGGCTTCCAGCGCATCAGGGAAGAAAGGGAAACCCTCAATGACGTCAGCGCGCCTCGCGCGCTGACGTCATTGATGGGGAGGGCGGGGGGAGGCAGGAGAAGCCCTTCCCCTGCCTCCCCCCAAAAAAACACCAACGATCGGATTCCCACGGGGGGAGCGCCAGCGCTTCCCCCGTGGGTGGTCTTATGACGAGCTGGACTCGTCATGAGCACACGACCACTGTGTGCCATGACGAGTCCAGCTCGTCATAAGCATCGAAGGGGTTAAAGGTCCCTTGCGTGTTCGAGGCGAACACACCGATCGGTCCTTGTACGAGTCGAAGGACGCGGTTACAGATAGAGTTGCAAGGGAGTTGGACGTGGTGTGTCTAACACAGACGCGAACCATGTACGAGTCAGCGCAATAGTCGCACTTGGAAAGTAAGAGTTTTAGGGCACTTCTAGGGTAGCTACAAGCAAGTCACTTACAGGGTAAGTACTTCTAGGGCCCACACCCACAGGAGCACTGTAGTGCTGAAGTTACCTCACCCAGGGGAGCCGGGTGCATAGGTGTTCTTTGGTGTCGGGTCGCGGCGTCGTTTTCAATGGGAGCCAGTGAAGACTTGCTGCTTGCGGCGAGAGGAGAAGTGTCCGGAGGAATCCAAGCCTGGATTCAGAAGATGGAAGACCTGAAAGCAGAGGGGACAGTGTTCAAAGTCACTTGGCAGTGACTCGGGGCAAGGAAGATGGATGCCCACCGTCGTCGCAAGATTCAGGTTGTTCATGGGTGCCTTGACTCTTCAGCCACGAGGTCCAGGAGGCGTCGACGACAACCAGGAGCTGGATTCGGCGTGTCCCACGATGTCTGCAGCTTACTGCGGTGTTGGCGACTTGATTGACACCAACAAGCCTTGGTAACAGCAAGTCTCGGGGAAAGTGTAAAAAGTCAATGGTGCAGACCAGCAAGGTCTGAGGGACTCACCCAGCGAGGGTCAGTCAGGGCAGGCCTGGAGCCACCAGGGGAGCCCTTTGGTTCTGTAGGAAAGCCTTCAGGGGACCCACAAGCCGGCTGGCAAGGGATCGCAAAGACGCCTCGGGAGGATTCGCTCAACAGGGGTCCACGGTCACTCGGGACGTGGTAGGCCTCTGATCTTCAAAGAGATTCTTGCTGGAGGCTAGGACCATACGTGGTCCAAAGGACAAGTTCGTAGAATGTTGTGAAGGGGTTGCACTTGACAATAGTGCACGGTACCCAGGGGTCGCGGTTCCTCGTCACTCTTGGGGTCCACTGGCTTCTGCTTCGCTGGGGACTCATGATGGCCTTTGAGAAGTCAGGAAATCCACTTCTTGGGCTGCAGGGACTTCGGACTCCGGCGGGAGTGGCGTAGTTTGCGACCGTCATTTGTAGTTTTTGGTGCCTGCCAAGCAGGGGAGTCACTCCTTGACTCCTTCCAAAGGTAGTGGAACGTCGAAGGTCCAGGATTCTTCTTCAGAGCATCATCCAGGGGTATCTAGGTTGCAATGCACAGGTTCCCCCTCTTATACTAAAAGAAAGGGAGGGACTAGCTCTATGACCCCACCTATGGGAGGGTCAGGGGAGTGGGTGGCTACACCCACTTCCCTTTGTCCAGTTTCGCGCCTGAGCAGGGGCAGGTAGCCCCTGAGCTGGTTTGAACTGGCATATGCACAGAGGAGCCTTCTGCTCCCCCCGTGCAGGACTTCAAAGCACTCTAAGAGTGCACCCACCCAGCCCCAATACACTAAACCCTGTCTGGGAGGTGGTTACACCTCCCTGTGACAGGATGCCTATTGTTGGGCTTCCTCCACTGCGAGTTTCGGTCATCAGCAGGAGGGCAGCCAAGTGTCTGTGACTGGTGGCATCCATTTTGTGATGCCAGGGCTCTGTAGGATTCTACCGCGTTTCCACAGTAGGTACATGTCTATCCCTCTAGAAGGGTGGAATGCTACCCCCGCCGCCAGGACTGGCGGGGGGGTAGTATTCCAAGATGTTTGACACCAAACACGACATGTTTTGATGCAGCCAGTCCAAAGTTAGCATATTACCGTGAGGATATAATGCACTTAAGAGTATATGGTTTAACCGCATCCACAAATAGCACCAGAGAATGGACTCTGAGAGCTGCAGAGGGGCCCTGCTCAGGCAGAGGCACCCCCTCACATAGAAGCCAAGCACCCTGCCCTCAGGATTGATAGGGCCTGCCTTAGGGGTGACTGATAGGTTTATATGTGTGTGTAGGAGAGAAATAGGGAACCTATATCTCAGTGAGGAGTGCTAGCACCACCTCACCCAGGCTGCAGTAGCAGGCCTGTGGTGTCAGATTTAGTCTGCTTCCAGGGGTGGCATAATACATGCTGCAGCCCCTGGTAGGCCTGTGAAGTACCTATGCCCTTGGCACCTAAGGTACCATATACTAGGGACTCATAAGGCACCACAGTATCCAATCACTAGTGCACCTAGAGTGCACTCCAAGTCATTTAGAGAGAACAGAGAGGCTGGGGCCCTGATTGGCAGGGACCCAGCCAGACTATAGCCAGAAACCAGTGTAAACATCAGGAAAAAAGTGGGGGCAACATAAGAGGCAGATCCTACTCTCCTACATTTTATATCTGAGTTTTGTACAGCACTGTAATGTATTGTTTGTGATGTATATAATTTTGTGTATATGTCATGTACATATGAGGTTGTGAATTGAAATCATGAACTAAAAGAATCACGAAAATATTTAAACAGCAAAAAAAGAAAAATAAGAAATATTTAAATGATTAAAAATAAAATACAGTTTTGTATCAGAACAAATTGTATTGAGTGCTATGTTCATGTCTATCTTATAAGCAACCCCTTATAGAATTAGGCCTGTTGTTGCAATTTGTGACATGATAATATAACACAGTTCTTGTATTTAGCATATTTCTTTACCCCATTATCACAACCATTTACTAACCAGATAGGTGTCACCCAAACATCAATGATCGCCCCCTCACTTTTTAATCTTGACTTGTCTCCACTGATTCGTTCAAGTTTAACTACTACAACATTGTTGATGACACCAGATCTTCCCAAAGCTGGAAAGGCCACCAAACTCTGACACATCAGGGCATAGCCTGTGCTTATGGACACTATATATTTGGATGCCACAGCATCATCTAAAGCTCAGCTTCCAACAACAGAGATTCTGTTGTCATGGAGCATGCAAAAAATATAACCCCTGCACCATCTAACCTCAGGGAACTGGGCCACACCAAACACCTCAACACAAGAAAAAACTCTATCTCTTTCCAACCACGTGCCAACCAAGTGACCAAAACTCATTCTCGCACTTGCAAATCCTATGCACAATGTTTCGTCACCTGAGTCTCTCTCACAGGGCTTCCAGCCTGAACTCTAATATTATCACCCATTGGTTATGCTAATGGAATATACATTACGCTCCAGAGACTCTGAATCAGAAAACTGCAATGGGCCCAGAATGCTGCAGTAAGACAAGCTCTACTCTTGAGCAGATACTACCACATTATCCCTCACCCTCAGGTATCTGCACTCTTGTGGTAGAAGAATCTCACTCAAGCTCTCTGCCTTGTCCACCAGGTGATCCATGGAACTGGGCCCTCTTACAAAAGCTCAGGTTCTACTGCCGAAAGAGGACTCTAGGACCACAAATGTCACTGCTCCTAATCATCAAACCTTATAAAAAAGCTCATCTTGGTCGGCATTCTTTCTCTATGCAGATTTGCATGCTTACATTCCTGAAGAAGATAGGCAAAGCCAGCGACCACTTTGAGTTTAGACAAGCTATGAAGACCAGGCTGTTTTCTAAAACGTAATTCCACATGAATTAAACTCACTAGACCAACTGGAAATGATAAGACAGATGGGATCCTGGTTCTCAGACTCCTTTTGTCACAAACATCCCATAATACTCCACAGCATCATTATTCTGCTCTGCATACTAAGGAGCTGCTGTGCTCGACACACCTTGCTTACCCAATCTATCAACCTCACACACCTTCCCCAGCATGGCGCATATCAAACTAACTATAAACAACACCCTTTCTTCCATGGCCTCCGAAGGACACCCAGAAACCCAATGCAAATCTGAGTGCAGATGCTACAAAAACGATTAAAATGATAGAAAGGGTGCGCCCCCCAAATATCCAGGTAGGAATCTCGATGGCACCAAATGCTGGAGACACAATATCAAAGGACAAAATATTGAAAGGTATGCATGTATAGATTTCCTGGGCCTCATTTATGAGGCCCCTTGCGGCACTTTTGCGCCACCGGAACATCACTTTTTTGACGATCCGGTGGCGCAATGTGCCGTGGCATATTTACAAGGCCAAGAAAATCAACTTTACGTGGCTTTTCATGGCCTTGTACGTATGTGTCCCTTTCACCCAGAACACTGCATGAAAGGGGCATTCCACGAGTGTTGCTGTTCCCAATCAGCAATCATGGAATCTGAAGCATTCCCAGATTTACGAGAAATCGTAAACCTGGGAATGCATCAGAATCTAACGCCACGCCAGGGGTGGCGTTAGGAAGGCTCAACGAGGAGAAATAATTTCATTTCTCCTTGTTTTTCCTTTTTTCTATGCGCGCTGCATTCTGCAGCAAACATAGAAAGAGGAAATCGCCTGAATTGATTGATTTTGTGCAGGAAAGTGTCAGCTCCTGCACAAAATCAGTCAGCCCGCAACGCAGGCACCCTTGCACCATGGCCCAAGGATGCCTGCATTGGCGCATGGCAGCCCATTGCGCCGGTGCTGGGGAAAAGGACAGGAATGCGCCCTATCACACAGATACGGCCCTTTCCTGCCCATTTGTTTTGATGTGGGGCAGCACAGGAAAATTCCTTACAGCGCTGCCCTGCGCCAAAACCTCATAAATGAGGCCCTCTATACCTTACTCCACATATATGTACCTTGATGTGATATCATCAAGGTGCATAGATGTCCAATTAAGAATGGTAAATCTATACTTCCCCTTTATTCACTGGCCTTTCGATATTTTGTCCCTTGATAGTCGGTCCATGATATCAGGGTATCTCGATATTCCTAGCCTCAATATTCCGTAGTAAAATCGGTACAAAGGGAGAAGCTACTTACTTAACCTTCCAGAAGTGCTTTGGGGCTTACAAGGTGCTCGAAAGCACTATACAAACACCAATTCAAGAGCAAAAAGGTATGTGGATGTTGTATGTCACTGTGTGCCTGCAGCATACAAAAGCCAAACGTTATGACTTTGTCAGTGCTAGTTAAGAAATGGTTTCTACAACAAGAAATTAAACATTGCACCGTTGCCTGTCTGCAAATATAAAATCGAAGTCCAAATTCTGACAGTATGATAGGAGACAAAAAGTATCATGGCAAGCACAGCGTGCAAGAACTCAGAAAAAAGACATTTCAATACATTTCTTCCACAGCAATTGTATCCACAGCGTGAACCTTCGAGAGCCATTGTACGGATCTGCGTTGCAACGCTGACGCACAGGCCCAGACCAGCCCAAAGGCGCCACGACGCTGGCAGAGCGCGTCCTTGGGGGACGCACGGGTCGGTGCATTATTCCAATAAATGGCACAAGAGAAAAAGCGAGTCTTTGCTGGCAGTGTATTGTTTATTCCCCCCCCGTGCTGCGCACATCCCTCCACTGCTCAAAGTGCGAATGCAAAGAAAGGTTGCTGAAGGCGATTTCAGCCCTCCTGGGACAGAGCAGGCCAAAGAAACCAGAGCTGTCCTTGAGAGAAACATTCGCCTTGCAGACCTGCTTCTACAGCACCCCCCAAAGCTCCTCATTAGGATGATTAAGGTGATGAAGGAACATCTTAATTATGCTGATTTACTTTTTTAAGGTGAGAGATGCAATTTGGCGTTTCTTTGATGCGAAGTTTTCCCGAACACATAAAAACAAGATACCCTCTACAGTTCAGGGACAGCCACAACTGCTAGTTCTTGTCTTACAATCTCGTGGACTTTGTTATAGTGCTCACGATGCACTTTTTCTTTAAAAAAAAAAAAAAAGAGAGGTGCACCCAGGGAGCTTTAATTATTATGTCTTCCCGATAGGGCTGACACAGTTAAGGTCCTGCTGAGACTCCCATTATGAATTAATGTATTCTCTTGCCTGCAAGTCTGCAGTACAATCTCCCAGTGGAAGGTCTGTAACTTTGCATTTCAGGTTGGAATGCCAGAAGGAAGCTGTGATATGAAAGTTGAGCAACACCAGATCACCTGTGCTCGACTTTTTATTTGTTTAGGAAACGGGTTTTTAAAGATTAAATTTGTAGATTTAAAGGTGATAGTTTGCTAAGAAGCTAAAACTGTGACAAACATTTTAACACCAAATGATTTGTGCCCTTCTCTGTGTCTTTGTGGGCCTCCATTTGCAGAAAAAACGCATTCTCAAACATAAAAATTAAGGGGCTTATTTACAAGCCCAGTGCGCCGCCAGAACGTCACTTCATATTACTTTCCAGTGGCGCACTGGTCTTACCCATATCTACGAGGTCATGTAAAGCCACCCTGCATGGCTTTTCATGGCTTCGATGATATGGTATGATGCAACACAGTGCAAGTCGCCGCGTTGCCTCACACTGCAATGGGGAGTCGTTCCATGGGCGTTGCAGTGGGTTTTCCCATGTAACTCCCATGAGTTTTGAAACATTTCTGTATATACAACAACAAAAGCCTACGCCTTCCCAGGGGTGGTGTAAGGGTTAGTTTTGTGAAGGAAAGTGTCCCTTCCTGCACAAAAACGTGATTTCAATGCAGGCATCCTTGTGCCATGGTGCAAGGATGCCTGCATTGGAGCATGGCAGCCAATTGTGTACCAGCGCAGTAGAAGAGGATAGGAATGTGCTGTATCTCATAGATAGGGCGCATTCCTGCCCTTTTATTTTGATGTAGGGCAGTGCAGCAGAAAGGCTTGAGGTGCTGCCCTATGCCAATATATAGTAACGAGGCCCTCAGGGCCTCATTACAATGCCCCTGCACCACTGGAGCGTCACTTTTAGTGACAGTCTGGCAGCGCACACTGCAGGTAATTGAAAACAAATCCCTAGGCAGTCAATCGGTTCAGACAATTCAACAACTCATTTAAAAAAAGATCATGATCTAAAGAACTCAGTGTGAACACAGTTAAGCTATATTAAAACATGTATAAATTTTATTTGAGTTGTGTTAAAACTTTTCAAAAAGCAGCTCAGACAATTCATAAACGAAAAGCAACATAATTGTGATAGAGCACAAATCACATAAATCACATAAAAAAGACAATCATGTTCTAATACAACAATATAATCTGGGGAGGGTAGAACAAACATCAATTCATTCATGTGAACATAATGAAAAAGTGGTGGCTATGAGATGGATCTTCTCAACGCGCGTTTTGACACTTAATGTGCCTTCATCAGGAGAGCCACGACCTTATCTTTATGGAGATGAAGCGGTGGATAGGTGTCCACACTGATCACGCTGTGCAGGTAAGTCAATAATGTAGGATCTGTATGTATTTTTTGTCTGTGTTTACCTTATTGTTCTGCTGTGAGAGCACAGAATGTTCGTGTCTCACAATGTAAATTTTCATCTGGTGTCCCTGGATAAAATGTGTGTTCTTGGGCAGAGTGACACCTTCTAAGAAATGCATTCGGCTATAATTTATATATCTTGGGAATTCTCGAATATGCGGTTATCCAAACAACGATAATAAATTCCGTGCTTAAAATCGGGAAAGTGATGGGCAAACACACAACATATAGCTCGCGACTGTGTCCGCCTAGCTCTGCACATGAGCCGGTTTAATCAATTATTGCAAGTGGACGCCATGCGACGATAATAAATTCCATGCTAAAAGTCAGGAACGGGAGGGCAAAACCACAAAATAGCTCGCGACTGTGTCCGCGTAGCTCTTCAAACGAGCCGGCTTGATCGAATGTTGTTTGTGGACGCCATGCCAAAAACAAGCGCACACTGCAGGGCCATATCTTCAAGGTCATGTAAAGCCTTTTATGTCCTTGTAGATATGGACTGAGGCAACGCAGTGCAAGTCGCTGCATTGCCTCACCGTGAAATAGGGAGGAGTGCCATGGGCGTTACGGTGGGTGTTTCCACATCAACAAGAGGATAACCTTCAAGCTCCTCACCCACGCACACAAAGCACTCCACAACTCCGGACCAGCCTACCTCAACAGACGACTCAGCTTCTACACCCCCACCCGCCAGCTCCGCTCGACCAGCCTCGCCCTCGCCACAGTCCCCCGCATCCGGAAAACGACCGCCGGCGGCAGATCCTTCTCCCACCTCGCCGCCAAGACCTGGAACACCCTCCCCACCAACCTCCGACAGACCCAAGACCTACTGGCCTTCAGAAGACTCCTCAAGACCTGGCTCTTCGATCAGTAGCAGCACCACCCCCCTCTTCCCCCAGCGCCTTGAGACCCTCGCGGGTATGTAGTGCGCTTTATAAGTGACATGATTGATTGATTGATTGATTGATAACACATTCATTGTACTTCACACATTCCCAGATTTATGAGATTTTGTAAATCTGGGAATGCGTCATTAGCCTACATCTTCCAAGGGGTGACATAGGGGAGGCCCAACGAGGGGAAATAACATTATTTCTCCTTGTTTTTTAGAACTCACCTAGGCAGCGCATGCGCTGTCTCTCTGAGACATGCTGTATCTACAATATGGGCTTTGGGCGCCTCCCATCTTTTTCATTTGTTCCTGTTACTGACCTTCATAAATGCCTGCTTTAGTTTGGTGAATATGTTTAATAGTCCCTCCTTTTGGTCTTTTGTAACCTCCCATGAGTACTGCCTCTGTTGGATGTGCTCTTAGTTTTATTTATGATACTCTGTGAGCACTCTTTTTTTTTTGGTGCCTTGCCGCTGCTCGACAACAACATGCTTCGTTTATCTTGTAACGCACTTCGTTTATCTTGTTTAGTACTTTCGGCTTCTTTTT
Organism: Calotriton arnoldi; assembly: GCA_963921515.1. Classification (NCBI taxonomy): domain Eukaryota; kingdom Metazoa; phylum Chordata; class Amphibia; order Caudata; family Salamandridae; genus Calotriton; species Calotriton arnoldi. The sequence continues at coordinate 224,473 of CAWUFW010015905.1, forward strand.
TTAGTGGCTTGTTTGTGTGGGCACAGGGAGAGCTGGGGCTGAGACTCAAACCCGGTTTCCCAATTCCAAAGTCGGCAGCCCTCTATGTTTTGCCTAATCCTCTCTCAAAAGCACTCTAGTGTCTCCTGGTGCAAATATCCACGATATGCACCACAGTAGTTTAAAAAATAACATTCACATGCGTTTGGCTTTTCTTTTCTTCCTGTATGCGTTCTTCCTGATTGCTGTGAATCTGCATTTCTCATTTTCCTTCCATTCGCCATTGTTTTATTTACATCGATATGTCTCTGCCTTTATGTTTTTTTTTTTGTAGGCACTGGAAGAGCCGACGCCAAGACTCGAGCCCAGTGGTTCCCCGGTTCCGAAGTCGGCTGCTCTCTATGTTTTGCCACATCCTCTCTCTAAAGCAATCTAGTGTCTCCTGGATCATATATCCTTACTATGCACCGCAGTAATTAAAAAAAAATAACATTTGCATGCGTCTCAATGGTAATTCCAGGCCGGGTGAAATTAGAGTATTCCGTTCCTTGTTTTGGGCTTGTCTCACTGTTCCCGTTGTTTGTTATAAATTAGTCAAAAGCAACATTTGTTTTAAAAATACGGGACACTTCATACCTGCACAACTACAGCTTCTAAAAATACGTTTCATCAAATAGTAAGCTATTTCCATAAATGTGTTCAAATCTTCTGCTTAAAATAATTAACCCCAATTTGAATCATGTTCAGAATGAGGTCAACGAGCCAGGCACTCATTTGGTTGCAGTGGTAAAGAACCTCTGGAACAATTTCTGCTGACAATTTACAACCACAAAGCTCTGGAGCCTTTTGTTGCAGAGATTTGCCCTGTATTAGGGTATTTTTGGGGATCTCTTTACAGTCATTTGTACCCATGTTTCTAGTGCTTGGTACCAGTGTTTAGACTGTTTCAAAGTGCTGACAGTTTTTGCTGAGCAGTGAGATGCATTGATTGTTTGAGGATCACACAGTGTTGTCAAGACGTGAAGCTGGGATTAGAACTGCAACCACCAGTCTGTTCAGTGGATCACATCCCTTTCTTCAGGTTGTTTCAGCAGCTCCTAGGCTCGAGCGCGGATATAAACTAATGTAGATGTGGAGCTGTGATGGATGTCCGACCTCCAGAGGTGGGCCAATTGAGATCCAGTCAGGTGACATGTAATGAGTGGAGAAGGCCTGTGACAAAGGTTCTTGGATACTGATAACCTAGCCAGGGCATGTTGCCATACAGCACTGGTATTAACATTGCCATTCTACTGCATGACCCTGCACTGCTCACTCCTCTCCCCATCTCCGTGCACAGGCCAGTGTAACCAGACTGTCTCCCCTGCATGTCCCTGCACTGCTCACTCCTCTAACCACTCCCTTCACAGGCCAGTGCAGCCAGGATGTCTCTCCTGCCTCATGCCTTGCTCACATCTCTCTTTCTGCTCCCTGCAAATGCCAGTGTAGCGAGGCTGTCTCACTTGCATATCCCTGCACTGCTCACTCCTCTCCCCACTTCCTGCACAGGCCAGTGTAACAAGGCTGTCTCTCCTGCATATCCCTGCACTGCTCACTCCTCTCCCCGCTTCCTGCACAGGCCAGTGTAACCAGGCTGTCTCTCCTGCCTCCTGCCTTGCTCACGCTTCCGCCTGCACAGATGTAGCCAGGCTGTATCTTCTGCCCCTGCCCTTCTCACACCTCTACCCATACAATCCCTGTGTTCTCATTCTGCTCAGGTAGCAATGCCAAGTTGGCTTTACAATTGTGAATTCCATCAGCAGAGGTTAAAATTGCTTCATCTAAGGACAACAGCAAGTGAGCAACATCAGGGAAGGCTGTTCGTGCCATATGACATTTTACCCTAATTACCATTCCCTTTTATGAGCACGGCATGCTGTGGCATTGCAATGCATGCTGGATATGTGTTTGTATATTTGACTGCTATCTCCTTGCTACTAAACCACTCTTTGATAATTACACACACCAGGGTAATATGCTGCTTGGCTAAACACTTATAAGGTTCCACAGGGGAGACCTATTGGCTATGCCAATGCATTCTGCAGCACATATAGAAAGAGGAAAGCACCAGCACAGCAGGAAGGCTTCTGATGCTGCCCTACATAAAAAGATTGTAAACGAGGCCCTAAGAATCTGCAAAGTCGTGCCTAAATTGACACTGGCTTTATCTGTTGAGCGAAAAAAACAGGCTTCAGCAAAGCTAGTAGGTCTGGTTTTGGCAAGGTGGCATAATAGCAATTTTTTTCAATTTTAATTTCATGCTTATGTCACAAAACTAAAAAGAAGGAACACATAAATCTTGCTGCCACCTAAATATGGCAGCCATACAATTGCAATAAAAAAACAGTGAGATGTAATTTTAATAGAACAGTATTGAATTCTTTTTTGTTTTAATGCACATCACAGGAGAATATTGTTCTAATTGCTAAACAGAAAATATACTATTTAATTTAAATTATTGAAACCTGAAGATATAGTTTAAGCACACAAGCATGACAAAAAAATAGGGTAAAGAATGGAAAGAAAAAAAAAACATTGGCAAGTAAAATATTTGCCTGTTTGCCCTGGCACTGCAATGCACGCCTTTGAAGTGTGTGTCTTTTTTAGGTGAATGATCAGATATGATCTGACAAAATGGCATCACTCGGAGTGAAAGGAAACCAATGGCTGAAGTGGAATCAACCATTGCTCCACATTCTATAGTGTGGAGAACAGTAGTAAAATGGGAATGATTGCTTAACAGAACAATGGATGAAGAGGTGATGAGATAAAAAATTGGGAAAAAACTGGTTTAAATAAAGGAAAATATATTTTTTACACATCTTCTGATGCAGAAATGTTTGATTTTTATGAGCTCTACAACTTTGCCCTCTTCAAAAGATCAACTTTGCGCACACCAAGCAATTAAATCCCAAAGTTTCAAAGCAGGGATCAATTTCTTCTCGTTCCTCCTGCAGAAACATGTTCTTTCAGTCTGCACCCAATGTGCCCCTCTGGGGGAGGCAAGCCCACTAGACTCCAAGGGTTATTTTTTTTCTGGGGGGGGACCCCTTGGACAAGGGTCATTATCCCCCACAAATGGCAAGACAGTCTTTCTGCTTCCCCTTGGGGCAGTTTGGAGGTGTTTCCCCCAGTCTGCCCTCTGGGAAGCATAGAAAGCCCACTAGACACCAGGGATTAGAAACAAAAGTAATGGAGGCAGCCTACCCTGGCATAAAATATGCCCCCACCCCCAAGAGGGCTATTCAGTCTTTCTGCCCCCCTCCCCGGAGGCAGATTGGTGGATTTGTCCCAATCCCCCCTCATGAGGATAAAACGACCACTTGACACCAGGGAAAGCGTATTTGTGAAAAAAGGAATGGTAGTAGTGGCCCACCTAGTCAAATGGCCATGCCCCACCCCAAAGAGGGTGATGCAGATTTAATGTTACCCATGTGAGGTAGCTTAAGCCCTGATTGATGTGCTAAAATCACACATTTTGCTCATATTTCTGTGATGTAAACTTCCACTTTCTGTGGGTATCGACACATTTTCTACCACCAAGCAGTGCCATTCTTGTCCTAATAAAGACACTCCCCCGCTTGTGTGGGCGGGTCTAGTGCCCACAAAAGGTACGGATCAAACCAGGGACAACGGGAACTGCCCATGGTTTGATCTGTTCCTGTCACTGCCACCAGGCCCAGTCATACAAGTGGTGTAACATTTTTATCAGTAAAACTGTAGTAATGCTAGGTAATAGGAATTTTGTGGATCCCTGCAGATTCTGTAAGATACAGAAATGTGAGCAAAATGTGTGATTTTAGACAAAAGTTGAGCTTTTCAGGGCACTGCGAGAAGAAAGCATTATGCGATCCATGTAAGGCACATCACAGTGGACTCCACCAGGTGTCTAGTTTTAAAAAAATGCCTGAGTTTTGTAGGTTTACCTGGGTGATGGCCAAGCCCAGGCCTAAATATGGAAACTATCCCCATTGCCAAATCAGGTAATTTGTTTGTCAAGAAATGTTGATGTCTCCATATTGTCTTTTGGGGCCTGTTGTGTCATTAGTAGCATTTTTATTGAGACAAGTGTGGAAAAGCTTAGTGTGTTAGTTAATTTGGCAATCCCCAAGAATCTAGAAAACGTGGGTTGTTTGCTTAAGTTTGAGGTTTAAACGGAACTAGGGTAAAAAACACTGGAGTGTCCATACAAACCAATCACCATGGAACCATCTGGGTGTCTAGCATTCAGAAATGTTGTGTTTGTTAGGCTTTCTGAGGTGGCGCATGAGCCAGTGTTCCGAATTCATAGCTGCTCACATCGCAAAAAGAGGATCGTTTTCAGTTGAAAAATTTGATCCGTCATATTGCGTTTTTGGGGCCTTTCCTGTCATGGAGGCTGGTCCCACTTATAGAAGTAGTGTACTGTTATCCTCGGTACAAGTGTAGGAACGCTGTGTGGTGGGCAGTTTGTTGATCGTGATAGCGCGGAAAGAGTTCAAATATGCGGTCCAGTAAAAGTTCAACCATTTACTTACAAGAATGCAGTTCAACTTCACTCTATATTATCTTATTCTTTGCGGCAACATATCTTTGCCAACGTGTATGAATGGAAACCAGCTCAAATCAAATTAACCATTGGCATCAATTACATTTAAGTTCAGTCAATGATGAGAGTTTTAGGAAAGTTTTAAAATTGTATTTCTCATTAAGAGATTAGTAAATTATTTTTATTCGTCTTTTATTCTATTAGTGAATCAGATCATTTGGTTACAGAAATCATCTAGAAAATATGATTAAAGTCATCAAAAATTAACAGCGTGTTCCATAAAGGAATTAGTTCCTATTCTATCTAACAGGAACCTAATCTATTAGAACCCATAAAGAGTTCCTGTAAAAGAGCATCAACAATTGAAGTCTAAAGTAAGTTGAACTCCCCATAAAGAGTAGTTTTTGAAACTCAGCCAAGTCTCATCTCTTCAGAAGCATTAGTCTACAGTTGCAGTAGCAGCAGCACAAAATTAAGGGCCTGATTTAGATGTTGGCGGATCAGATCCCGCCCTTGATTTTTTAGCGTTCTTCCCACTCGTTGACTTGGCGGTCTGCCAGCCGTATTTACATGCTGACTGGTCCACAGATGAAATACCACCAAAGTGCCGCTGACTCTGCCAGGAATTCTCAACCCGTCAACAGTGGTATAGACAGAAGCAGCTGTCAGCGGGACTCCAGCCCAGATTCCCGCCATCCCGATTATGATGTGCCTATGATGTGCCTTTCTGCTGTGGCAACTGTAGTGGGAATCCCTTTTACTTCTAGTTGGCAGAATCGAAGGAAATGAGGTAAACACGTACCTTTTATCCTGCTTCCCACTTCCGTTTCTTTCTTGTACCCCATTGTACAGGTTCCTTCTTTGCTGCACTGACTCCACCACAACGCCAAATGACTCTGTTGTCACTGAGATCTACAGTAAGCTACGTACACAATTGTCATATGTGTCATATATTTACAATTGCTGTAGCCTTCTGTATGTCTGCATTGTTCTTACATGCAAAATGTTTCTTAGGTGTAAAGCAGTAGTGTTCATTTTCCTACTCATCAAGGTAAAATGAACACACATGAATTGATACTTAAAGAAAATACTGTTGTTGTGCGCTTGTGGGTGTTGTGCTTGTGGTGCTTGTGGGTGTACATTCAATAGTGTGTGTATGCTGTTTGTGTGGCATGCAGTATGTACCAATAAGGGGCATAACACATTACCCACATATACATTATGACACATTCACAATATATATGTGTAGTAAGATTATGATGAGTAGCACTGACCTGTCTCCACACCACCATTGTCTCACTTCATCAGGACACTGCTGCCAGGACACTGCCAGCACAACAGGGACATCTAAATCTGCTCAGTGCAAACCCACCAGCCTGACGGTATGGAGTACTGTTAGCAAGCAGAGAAGACTCCTGTCTACTGCCACAACATCTAAATAAGGCGGGTGGAATGCTGTCAGCTTGACAGAGTACTTGGGACCACCGTGGTGGCGGGACAGCAGTGGTACCGCCAAGATCTAAATCAGGCCCTAAGTCTCAATTAGGTAAAATAGGGAAACAGATAGGGCAGGAGCTGCATCCGTCAGGGCATAGGAAAGTATTCGACACCTGCAAAGTGTCAGGCAACACCAATCACCATCAGCAGTAGCTCACAGCAAAAGGGCAAGTGAAAATGCAAAGGAGAATAGCACAAATGGGTGCTCAGGGAAAATGGCTGCTAAGTAGAAACACGCACTATTATAAAAGGCATAAAAACACGCTTTTACAATGTTACTTCTCCAGACGGTCTCATCCAATGAAAAAATATCCTCCGTCAGTAAGCGGTCTTGTTCCTTCTTTGCCACGGCAAATATATGAAGCTCACGATCCATTATCAGAAAAGTATCATCTCATGTTAACATACTATTGCAGGGTTCAGTCTATTGATACATTTTAAGTGAGGAACAACGAACTAAGCTGAAGTCAGAAACATTTACTTGCAGATCTCCGGTTGGGCAATGGCAGTCAATAGCTTTTAAGCATATGTATATTGTTAAAACACACTTTCTATTTAATATTATATGAGCATGTAATGATGAAAGAAGTTCAGTTCTAGTTTATGAAGAATATGTAGCTGAAGAAAATAATACATTTTATAAACTCGACACATTCTACAGTTATCACAGTATCTAAGCAAGTCACTTTAAGGCCAAACTATTGTATACAGAGTTCAGCATTATCCTAAAAGCATTTATTTATAGAAAGGAAAGGCCTAGCTGAAGCCTGACAATAGGAATGTCAGCTTAGTGCATTCTGCTCCATTCTTGTGAGAAGTGCGCATGCGCGGTCGTGCACGCATGCGCAGTTTTCGCAAGGATTACCCAGAGACGGCGAGGAAGAGGAGGAGGGAAGCCCATGGACGCCACAGTACAGGTAAGTGGTTTTTATTTTACTTTTCATTATCATTGTTAATAGGGGGGGTGGAGGCGGGGGCTGGCCAACTCCGCTCTGCTGCGGAGTGTGCGGAGATTTGCCTACTCCGCGTTCTCCGCGGAACGCGGAGTAGGCAAATCTCCACACACTCCGCAGGCAGAGCGGAGTTCTCCGCCCACGGTTAAAGTAGGGTACCATTTTTATTGGGAGACATGTGGAAACACAGAATAGTAGAAAATGTGTCACTACCAATTGGATAGCTCTGCAATTGTGGATTCCAAATGTAAGCCAGTGCGCCAGAAAGTGCACATTTTCCAAAATGCCCTCTGAATCACATGATAGTATGGGTAAACCCAAATTTAGAGGTGTACAAATAAACTCTGTTGCTAAACTCAGTATCTGGTGCATGTTTCAGAAATATATAGGTTTTTGTTCATACCCACTTTTCATTCATTAGATTTTACCATATACATTTCTGTATGGTTAATACACGATGAAAAATCATTATAAGCTTGTTCAGCTGTTGACTCTGAGTATTCTCAGTTTTTGGAAAACCTGCAAATCCTATATAACCTTGTGGCCAGAACAGTCTGATGGACGTAACAGTATATTACTTTTGTGAATTGGTTATTTGTGACAAAACATTATGGATTAAAACGTTGTCACCATTTGCAATTTATTTCTACTTATTTTCATTATGTTGTTATTTAAATGATTAGATTCCTTTGGAAAACATTCAGGGATCTACTCAAATGGCCATTTCTGAATGCAGAATTTTGTCTACTTTTAAGGAATGTATAGATTACCAGAATTGTCCATGGGTTCACATCTTTTTCTATAACATATTGCAAGTGAGTTCAAACCACAAAAATTATGAAAAATTGACTACTTCTTAGAAAAATGCAAAAGCTGTGTTGTAAAAAATTATTTTTTTATACAACATTGCTTGTTCCAGAAATCGGGGAGGATTGTAAACCTAGCTCCTCAAATCTTTCACTGATATTATGTTTAGAAAACAAACATAGGCTTCCTTGTACAACATTGTTTCACAATTTTAACCACCAAAAAACAACAAAAGTTAGCCATATTTTGGTTATTTCTTTTTTCTGTGCCCTCCAGGGGAATACTCAAGCCCTGGTTATATTCAGAATCCCAAGGATATTGTGAAAAAAGAGATACATTTGCCATGAATAACTTATGTGGAAAAAAAGTTATAACGTGTAAGTGTGAAGTACCCCAGATATAAAAAATGTCTTAGCACTTGGGGGGGGGGTAGAAAAGCCTCAACAGTTAAAGGATTAAGGGGGTCCCTTGAGAAACTCCCACATGGACATGGGGCTCAAGGTATGTTTCAGGATTTTAGAACCAAGTCCCCAAGGCCTGTAGTGGGTGGCACAATAAATTCTGTATGATGTGGCCAGCCAATGAATATCCACCCATCCGCTTGGAATGGGCCAATCAGAGCATATATGAACACCAACAGTCCAGATATCTCTATCTTTTTACCAATCTTCATCCGTTTCCCCCCACCCATGCCTTTTTAACTACTATTTTCTAAAGAAGCAGCTGAATGAATTTACACCACATAGCAAAAAGCCCAGTTTGTAAATAAAGTTTTTACTTTTTGACAAATTTGGTGTAATTCTGTGGAGCTGTTTCTGTATCGGAGAACAAACTTCCCTATGTGAATGGACATTGGAAATCGCTCTTTTCGGACCCCCTGCCCCCTTTATCTATGCCCCGGCTTGACTGATTAGCATAAAACTTTCCGTGAAGGAGCCAAATTGGATGAGCGTCTTTTGGCAAGTTTCTTGCAGATTTGTGAAATGGTGTCAAAGTTATTAAAGAAACAAAAAATGCATTTCCTATGGAAACTCTGACCTATCTATAACTACACAGGGTTGACAGCCATTTATATATCAATATCAATAATAACTTTATTTCGCATTTAAAAGAAAAATGCATAAAAGTACATAGAATAAAAAGCTTACTTCATATACATAGATACGATAAATTACATTACGTTGCTATCTATGCAGTTTAGTTTTTAAAAAATCCTTAAAAACCATATAATATGCTGTTTTACCTGTGTTACCACATATAGACAACTTTAGATAAAAAGTTACATTTTAAAATAATTGCTTAATAAAAAGTTAATAAGATTTCTTAAGACTTATAAAAAGAGGACCATGCTCTATATAAAACATAAATTTCAGGATTGTAAAATTTACTCAGATTATAATATCATAGCTTAGTTAAATTTAATTACAGAGAAATTATTGATAGAAGTGCTACACATTGTGTGCAAATTCTGTCCAACTGGTGATTTTGGTCCAAAGTTTGTTAAAAGAGGAGAGAGCACCAAATCCTAAATTAAAGCTATATATTCTGAATGTAAAACAGGGGTTCCCTTCTTAATCTGTTAATGCTTGTGAAGCCCCACAAGTTTTTACAGCTGCCAATAAGAAAGACGCAGTCACATAGCATACGTATGGGGTCTGTAGTTTTTGTAGGACACATAGTGCATCAGCAAAATGGCGCAGGCTAGATTTCCGCACCAGAAGAGTAATAAACTTCTTCCTCTCTATCGAATATAAGGAGCAATAAAACAGAATATGGAGAATAGATTGTTTTGACTTTTCATCACAGGGACACAAGAGAAGATGATTTAATGAATATACGTTTGAAGGATATCCCAGCATCAGAGGGATATAATTCAAATAAAATCTCATCAGCATAAAACGATGGTGAGAATTCTCTACAAAGGAAAGGTACGAAAGGGAACCATATTGCACTGCAGGTAAGTCCTGATATAACCTTATTGTGCTTTTTCCTTTGTACCTTTCTAATCTGTTGCTTTTGCTTTTTGCCAGGAAACTTTCTTTCAGCTCTCCCTTGGTGAAGCTTTCACACAAAGTTGGTGTGACATAAAGATCCTCTAGGCCCAAAGATATAAGAGATTGTCTTACATATGATAGCCAAGAAATTTCCGAGGGCGTGGTCTAACTTCATTATATCCTTTCAAATCAGTTGGCTTAGGGGTACTGTAATAACGGAGCCATTTTGATTGTGTCACTAATGTAGGTAAAGCCTAGTTTCTTGTGAGAGATAAAATTTGAGCATGCTCCTGGTACGGATAATAATCTTTTCACAAACATATCTTCCAAAACTTGAAATGCCGCTACGTCTACCGTCCCCCAGATAGCTGCTCCATAAGTAGCTATTGATATTACTTTTGCTAAATAGATCTTGACCATTTCCTGTATTGGTTTGCACCCCAGTTTTTTTTAAAACCTAAACATTGCGGCTATACTATTACCCATATGATTTATTCTACTTTGCACCATCTCTTTCCATTTTAATTTAAAATCAAAGAGGAGACCTAAATAGGAAAATTGTTCTACATGTTCAATTTTATTTCCATCTAGGCAGAAACTCATCATCCTCTTCTTATCTCCACCTACAGACATGACAAAAGACTTCTTTTTGTTGACATAGAAATCTAGATCGGCCATAAAAGCCGAATAATTTTCTATAAGGTTGTGGAGAGCCATAGGGGTTCTAGCCAATAAAACAGCATCGTCTGCATCTAACAGAATCGAAGGGGAGTTGTCTCTACACAGGGGAAATCTTTAGTCTTTTCAATCAAGACCTCATTTAGTTTATTCATGTAGAGAGCAAATAAAAAGGGGGCAAGAACACACCCCTGTCTGACTCCTTTCTCTATTTTTAAAGATTTTGTACACTCCCCTTCAATCCCGTAGCGAACTTAGGCTGTTGCACCTAAATAAAGTTGCCTTATAAAATCAATTATCAATTGGTCTACTCCCATAGCCTCCATAATGACCCACAATTTTCTGTGAGCTACGGAATCAAATGCTGCAGACAAATCCATAAATGCCATATGGAGACGGCCTTTCTTTGCAATGGAATATTTTGCCGCTACTAGGGTCAAGTTGAGGCATTGGTCCAGAGTACCCCTGCCTGTTCTAAAACCATACTGCACTTCAGCCAGAAACTTCTTTTCCTCCCCCCAATTTTCCAGCCTGTTCAATAATACCCGGCCTCAACGTTTGGCTGTACTATCTATTAATGAAATGGGGCGGTAATTGGCTGGATTAGACGCTTCCCTTTTTTGTGGACAGGAATTATCAATGATTGCTTTTATGATTGTAGCAGCCCATTTTTAGCTATCGAGTTAAAAACAATTGTCAATAGGGGAGACCATAGGGATTTGGTTGCAAGAAAGACATCCAGCAGAATCCCATCTGGCCCTGCAGCTTTCATAAGAGAGGATTGTGATAGGGCAATCTCTACTTCTTCAAGATTAAAAGACATATATGTTTTGCCTTAGTGGGAGGGGTAACCACATTTAAAAAAAGATTTTCTGCCTCATGGAAAATAATCTGAAAGTGTGTTACCCATGTTTCCTCATCTATATGTACATCTAGAGATGGCCCACCCTTGTCAGTCAAGTAGGTAAAATTAATTACCTTCCAAAAGGCTTTACTATTGTTCCTATTTGAAGCTTCATCTAGATTAACCATGCTTCATCTTTTAACTGCTTCTGTCTATTGTCTCTGGCTATTTTATAATTTGTCCTCAGAGTTCGAATAAGATCTTTATCTCTAGGATGAATTTTTAGAGCTTTACGGAGATTTGCTAAAGCTTCCGTACAGTTCTTATCGAAACAAAGGTTTAGCGGGACAACATTTGTAGACATTGGACGAGTTAGACGTAGTTTAATATCTGCTAAGATATCTCCGAATGCTTCAATCACCTGCTTATCTTTAGCCACAGGGTCTAAGCATAGCAGGACCTCCTTATATTTAGAACATATGATCTTAGTAGTTGAGCTGACCTCATCCACCTTATGCCACTTTAAATTGTACCCATTTTTCCTGGCAAGGATAGGTTTGGGGGCAATTATATCAACACTTTTATCTTCAGCTCTCCAGGCCAAACAGCAAGAGAGCATTGCATGGTCACCAAATTCCATCATCATAACCTTAACCTTAGTAATACTGCTTTTAAAATTATCACAGATAAATATATAATCAATTTTTGACCTACGGTCTGCACTTTGGAAGGTAGGAACCAGTTGACCCGTATCTAAAGTAATCTCATTCCTCGGCTCTAGCTGCCATATCATCAATAGAGTATTTAAGGTGTTACCATATGGTGTGTGTGTGAAGTGGTTAATCAGATCTTCGTTATGGTCCACTATCCTACAAATTCTAGGCTCATCTCTTGGGCACCTTTTTATGTTAAAATCACCAACCCAGATGAAATACAAGGGGCTTGGGTGGTGAGAAATTATTTCGTCAACGTTCCTTCCTAAAATCTCCACCACTGATGCAGGGAGATCAAAATTATTATTACAATAATTTATTAACAGTAAATCCCAGTTATTGTACCCTTTTTTAACTAAGATATGGAAGTTAGGGGAATTATTTAGGAAGGTCACAGTGTTGAGCATAATTGTACTGGCTAGCATGGTAAGAATGCCCCCTTAGCTCTACCCCTTTCGATGGAAGTGCTTGGGTATAGAATGATCGATGTTATGTTATGTTATGTATTGGTATTTGTTGAGCGCATATATCACCCTAAGGGCTCATAGCACTAGCCTGTACTCAGAAACCAAGAGAATGAAGAGAAGGGGAAACCATCTGGGCGGGATGGGCTCAGAATAGCCAGGTTTTGAGGGATTTACGGAATTTCTTATGATCGATTTCGATGTGAAGGTGCAGAGGTAGGGTGTTTCATATCATAGGGGCAATTTTGGAAAATGATCTGCTGCCGTTCTTAACGGTGCGGATCTTCGGGACAGTTAGAAGTTGTTTACTGGCAGATTGAAGAGTTCTGGCTGGCTGATGTCTTTTCAGTTTCTTAGCTAGATAGTGGGGCCCTTGTCTGTTAAGGGTTTTATGTACCAGACAGCAGATTTTAAAGTTGATCCGCTTCCTAATTGGAAGCCAGTGGAGGGTCTTCAGGTTGGGAGCCGAGGGCGAGCGGGGGAGGTTAAGAACCAGCCTGGCCGCTGTGTTCTGCAGGACCTGGAGCTTTGTTAAGTGTTCTTCGTTTATGGATGCTAGTAAAGCGTTGCCATAGTCTAGGCGGCTTATTATTAATCCCTGCACTAGTGGCATGCGAGAAGACAGTGGGACCCATTTAAAGATTTTTCGGAGGCTAAGCATTAGTCCGTAGCATGTGCGAGCCACATGATTGACGTGGTCAGACATAGAGAGTTTGTTGTCAATTATCACTCCAAGATTACGTGCTGCCATCTTAGGTGACGGACATGAACCTAGGGTGGAAGGCCACCAGTCATTGGTCCACAACTTTTGTGCATTTCCGAAGAGTATGATTTCGGTTTTACTAGTGTTAAGTTGGAGATGATTGTTTGTCATCCAATCATTAATGTCTACCATGCATTGCTTGAATCTGTATTTAGTATCAGTGGGATCTGGTCCAAGGGTGATTAGCAGTTGAGTGTCGTCCGCATACGACACTGTTTCAAAGCCATGAGCTTTAATAACCTTGGCTAAAGGAGATACATACAGATTAAAGAGTGTGGGACTTAGGATGGATCCCTGGGGCACACCCTTGTCAATGGGTTGGCTGCTGGAGGTAAAGGCTCCTATTTGAACCTTAGATGTATGGTCGGTCAGGTAACTCCTGAGCCAGCTCAGTGCGGGGCCCTCGACACCAAGTTCCCATAAGCGCTCCAGTAGAATGCAATGGGAAATGGTGTCGAAAGCCGCCGACAGGTCAAGTAGGACCAAGATGGCAGATTTTCTGGCATCAAGAGAAAGCCTTATATTTAGAACATATGATCTTAGTAGTTGAGCTGACCTCATCCACCTTATGCCACTTTAAATTGTACCCATTTTTCCTTGCAAGGATAGGTTTGGGGGCAATTTTATCAACTCTTTTATCTTCAGCTCTCCAGGCCAAACAGCAAGAGAGCATCGCATGGTCACCAAATTCTATCATCATAACCTTAACCTTAGTAATACTGCTTTTAAAATTATCACAGATAAATATATAATCAATTGTTGACCTACGGTCTGCACTTTGTAAGGTAGGAACCAGTTGACCCGTATCTAAAGTAATCTCGTTCCTTGGCTCTAGCTGCCATATCATCAATAGAGTATTTAAGGTGTTACCATATGGTGTGTGTGTGAAGTGGTTAATCAGATCTTCGTTATGGTCCACTATCCTACAAATTCTAGGCTCATCTCTTGGGCACCTTTTTATGTTAAAATCACCAACCCAGATGAAATACAAGGGGCTTGGGTGGTGAGAAATTATTTAGTCAACGGTCCTTCCTAAAATCTCCACCACTGATGCAGGGAGATCAAAATTATTATTACAATAATTTATTAACAGTAAATCCCAGTTATTGTACCCTTTTTTAACTAAGATATGGAAGTTAGGGGAATTATTTAGGAAGGTCACAGTTTTGAGCATAATTGTTTTGGCTAGCATGGTAAGAATGCCCCCTTTGCTCTACCCCCTTTCGATGGAAGTGCTGGTGTATGGAATGATCGATAGCCATTTAAATGAATAGGTTCAAATTCCCACGTTTCCTGAACACATATAATCTGGAAGTGTAGCAGTTCTTTATACCAATCGCTATTAGACTTTTTATTATTGTATCCTGCAATGTTCCACGATAGTAAAGTATAATCTAGGTTTATTTTCCCAGTTAGGTTTATATTTGCTTCTCTAGTTAGTGAGGCCTTTGGCGAAACTCTAATACTCCCAGCCTCTGTGACACTACTGATATCCCTTCTTTCCACACAAACTGACTCACTCCTTCTTCTCCCAAGGAGGCTAGGTGGCTGGCCTATCTGAATGGAACTTGCAGGTCAATCACAGGAGTCCAGGTCTTCTAATGGGAGGAACCTACTTGATATTGAAATTGCGTGATTTTCTCTCAAAACATGGCCATTTCTAAGAGTAGATGACTCCGTGCTTGTCCTAGGTGACTGGTGTCTTAAATTATGGCTCAGTCTGTAGAAAAAACTGAGCGGAACAGTGAATATCTGAGTATCTGCTGTATGAGCTGAGGCAAGTTGTGATAATAGATCGGCGACAATCTGAGCACTATCAAAGTTAAGGACAACACAGTCCCCGTCAGAGGTCTTTGCTGAACGCCCTACCCACGGAGTTCTCCTGGCCATGATAAGATGGTTTTGGATGTGATAACCTGAGGAACCATGCTTGGATAGCAAGTGTCGTGCTTTGTCCATTAATTGGACGGTGGACTCTGGTTGTGTCGGCTTTAAGGCAGTGGCATTGACCAATATTAAAACATAAGGGCATGCTGACGGTGGGAGGTTTAGACCCTGATGGTTATACCCCTCCTGAATTGGGACAAAGAGCTCTGATATTGGTTTCTGATCACTGTGTTCCTTTCTCTCTGAGGGGGTCTGTCATGTACACCTCCCCCTGCTGATATACTATTAGGAAAAGTACCCTCTGATGTACATAGGGCCCCTAGACCTATGGTCGTTTGACTAGAGGCCCCAACCAAAAAAACAGAACTCTGCACAAGAGGCAGCGGCAGTGTCGTAATTATAGATTTTCTCTTAGTTACGTCTGGCACTAGATTCTTCAGAGGCCCTGCATTGTGTTCACATATATTCGATCTCACAATGGGATTATGTAGAGTCTGTACATATACATCTAGATTTCCTAAAATGAGTGAACCATTGTCCATTATCTCTTGTACTTTTTGCTCAATAGAGTCCAACCGTAACATTATGGGTTGTAAGATTGAGTTCAACTTCTCAAATAATGCTTCGAAAATGAGGGTGGTAGATGGTGATTTATGGGTTTCATTTTGGGATTTTGAAATAAATTGGGTGGACGAAATCTTTCTTTGTCTTTTGGATTTATCAAGTGCTGAGTCCTTTGGAGATCCTCTTTTTCTTTTACCAAGTATAACTGGATGGGGAGAAGTTATCACTTCACGAGAGGGTTTTAGAAGGGGGTTAAATCTTCCCCCACCCTATTTCTGCCTTTGTTCCCTTGGGCCGTACCAACAGCATTGTCATTGTTCAAATAAACAGTACTCACAGTTCCTCCACTGCCGAGCGATAGCCTCCTCTCTGTCATCGCAGTCTCCTCCGATATGGCAGTAGTAGCTTTAACCAGGAAAGAATCCACCATTGATATTGTCATCCCTCCGGTATCCGGTGGGTTAAGCTTCTTTTTCCCCATTTGAATTCTCTTACCAGCCTCTGCCTTCTAAAGAATACCATGCGTTAGAGGGGGGGCCCAGTCCAGTCTCCTTCGGGCTCCGACGGGCTAGGACGGGCCCGCCCTTAGCCCGGGCTTTGCCCGGGTGTGTCCCCACGTGCGTCCCGTGCCGCGGGAATGTGGCGCACTTAAATGCGTGTTTTCCTTCAGCAGGGTTGCTGGGAGAGGGAGTCTCCCTGTTGCCGGTGGCTCCCCAGCACCAGGAAGTAATCAGGTGAGGGGGCAGCAGCTACACGGGCCGCTGGAACGTGGCGCGCATAAATGCGCTTTTTCAGTTTCCTGGGAGATGGAGTCTCCCCATTGCCAGTGGCTCCCCAGCACCAGAAAGGAATCAGGTGAGACGGCGGTGGCTACATGGGCCACGGGAACGTGGCACGCTTAAATGCACGTTTTCCTTCAGCAGGAGTTTCTGGGAGATGGAGTCTCCCTGTTGCTGGTAGCTTCTCAGCACCAGGAAGCAATCAGGTGAGGCAGCAGCAGCCACACGGGCCGTGGGAATGTTGCGTGCTTAAATGCACATTTTCCTTCAGTTGGGGTTGCTGGGAGACAGAGTCTCCCCGTTGCCGTTGGCTTCCCAGCACCAGGAAGCAAGGTGGTGGCTACACGGGCCGCAGGAACGTGGCAAGCTTAAATGCGCGTTTTCCTTCAGCAGGGGTTGCTGGGAGATGAAGTCTCCCCATTGCTGGTGGCTCCCCAGCACCAGGAAGCAATCAGGTGAGGTGGCGGTGGGTACACGGGCCGCGGGAACGTGGTGCACTTAAATGCGCGTTTTCCTTCAGTAGGGGTTGCTGGGAGATGTAATCTCCCCGTTGCCGGTGGCTCCCCAGCACCAGGAAGCAATCAGGTGAGGCGGTGTTGGCTATTTATATATGTATATGTGCCCTTTCGGTGTTTCTGCATCTTGATTTTGAAAATGACTGCAGGTAGAAATAGGAGTGCAAGACGTGGGTGATATATTTCTTTTTAGCATTACAATAGCTACCAAAAAACCCATTATTTGGTGATAAGCCATTAAATTTATTTTTAACAATATTTTTAAATTTTATAACTATATTTTTAAATGTAATATTAGAAAAAGAACCTTCATAGCATTCTTACTAAAACAGATTGTAAAGGCTGTAGGAAAACATGTAATGGTCTCTGCTATTTTGATCTAGCCATACCTGTGTGCTTAATTTGTTACCTCTAGAGTGCCTGATTCGCCAAAACTGTAAATGTACAATCTTAGTTTTACTTCCTCACATGGATAATGATTTACAAATTTGCGCAATACACCCAAATTATGCTTCTACAAAAAATTAGAGCAGACCTTCATCAAGACATACATAAATGTTAAATAACATTATATATGCTTTAGTTAGTGAATCCAATTAAGTGCCTTATCACTATGTCATTTTCATCTTGGTGTCAATGTATGAATCGAGACAAACACAAAGTTCATCACAATTACAGTAGTGTTATGATGATTTGTCACCAAAGACTCAAAGGACTCAAGCTGGATCCTGCTGACGAGGCCATCTCTGAGTTGGCATGAGGGACAAAAAAGGATACACTGGATTGTGCCCCAGAGTAATTACTAGACGCTGAGGTTAACGTTGAGGTTAACTGAAGGCAATCCTCCCACCACTTTTTATTACCTCAGGGCGATGATGTAAGTGTGACGAGTATGCCTACGCATGGGTCCCTTGCTCATGGTGCCACATGACTCAAGTTGCACCCTACAGTCTAGGCTTGCTCGTATTACCACTCACAGGGGACCTGGCAGTTTGGGATGGATGGCTCCTACTGATAGCAGGACCAAGGCTCATTTGTATATGGCTAGTACCTATCTGAGGTGGCACGGAGGGCGAAAATAAATTGATAGACTGAATTGCGACCCAGAGTAATTACTAGTGGCTGGGATTAATTTCAGACAATCCACCCAACACTTGCTGATTTCCTCTGTGTTCATTTAATAAGTAATTTTAAAATGGGGAACTGGCTACGATGATGTGGTGAACTAAAATAAGACACATGAAGGTATGAAGATGAAGATGTCCCAGGAAAAAATATTTATGTTTGACCTGCAGTGTAAAAGTAATGTGAATATTAGCAATTGATGGTGGTGACATTGTTACTTCGGTTATGTATGTAGTGTCTTTGAAGTTAAAAATTGCTTGATTCTGAAACCTTTTGTAAATAGGAAATAAGGATAACAGCAAAAAATAGAAACAATTGAAATGGGGAATAACATTTCAATAGTAAACCGGTTGCATCAAATATACATTAAAATAACACATGAAGCTTTTATTGTGTAGATGAAGGAGGCCTACAGGAAGTATTGAAATCCAAAAAGGAAAATTAAATTAGAGGTGAGAGAATGGGGTTGTTTCTTCTTGCGGTCCTTGTCTGTCTTTCATTTAGTTTTCTTTGGGATTTTTAATTTGTACTGATGGTTCATGTTGTTTGTTGTCTGGTTGGACTCTCCCATCTTGGTCAGTACATTCCATAACACCTGCCAGTACTGATGGTTCATGTTGTTTGTTGTCTGGTTGGTCTCTCCCATCTTGGTCGGTACATTCCATAACACCTGCCTTCTACCACAATGAACTTTCGATCATGGTAATCTAATGGTGAAACAAAATGTTAATGATAACATTGTTTACTATATAGATCTATCTATCTATCTATCTATCTATCTATCTATCTATCTATCTATCCATCTACGCACACACACACACACACACATACACATATATACCACTCTACCATGCACTGTGCTCTCACAAATCATGTAATTTGAGATGTTATCAATGCTATGATTTCACATGGTATAAGTAATGTAATATGCAAGGGTATAACTAGTGCATAGACAAGTGGTGAGTTGTAGTTAAGTTAGTGTGGCGAGTGAGATCACAACATGGTGTACGGTGGTGTGTGACATAGTAATTTGAAGATGTTGCATACATTCTAAATATGAGTTATAGCTATAACTAGAATTTCTAATGTTTGCATACTTTGTTTGGTTTGTATAGAAAAAAGAAATAACATTTTAGTAACTATAAATCACTTTTAACCTTTGTTTTTTTCATTGAATTTCAATGTTTTTTTATACTATTTCTTTTAAATCATACAGTTTACTGATGTGGAATGCAGTGTCATTATGTAAAGTGTGGTACAGAAGAGTGGAGGAGAGTGTTGTAAAGTGTACTGTAGAGTATAGCGTAGTAGAGTGGTGTACAGTGGAGTGGACTAGAGTGGAGGGGCATAGAGTGGGGTGTTGTACAGTGGAGTGCGGTACAGTGGAGTGGTGTATATATAGCGGTGTGAGGTAGAGAGTGGTACAATGGAGTGGCGTCTAGTGGAGTGGTGTTTAGTGCAGTGGCATTGACTTGAGTAGTGTAGAGTGTAGTGGCATACTGTAGAACAGTGTCCAGTAGAGTGGCGAAGACTGGAGTGGCATAGAATGTTGTATGGTAGAGTGTAATACGATACAGTGGAGTAGCGTAGAGTGGAGTGAGGTAGAGTATAGTGGCATACAGTTGAATAGCATAGAGTGGAGTGGGGTTGAGTGCAATAGCATATAGTGGAGTGTCGTAGAGTGAACTGTCATAGAGTGTACTGGCATAGAGTGGAATAGCGCATAGTGGAATAGCATAGAGTTTAGCAGCATAGAGTGGAGTTGCTTACAGAGGAATAGCATAAAGTGGAGTAGCGTAGAGTTCAGTGACGTAGACTGGAGGGGCACAGAAGAAAGTGGCGTAGAGTGGCGTGGCATAGAGTAGAGTGGTGTATAGTGCAGTGGTGTACAGTGGAGTGGTGTACCATGGAATACTGTATATCACAGTAGCAAACAGTGGAGTGGCGTGCAGTGGGGTTGCATAGAGTAGAATAGCTTAGAGTGGAGTGCTGTACAAGGGTGTTGCATACAGTGGAATAGTGTAGAGTGGATTGGTGTACAGTATAGTGGTGTATAGTGCAGTGGAGGTCACTGGAGTTAGTCAGTGTGGAGTGGCGTACAGTGGAGTTGCTTACAGTGGAATAGTGTAGAGTGGAGTAGCATAGAGTGCAGTAGTGCAGAATGGAGTGGCATCGAATAAAGTTGCTTTGAGTGTAGTGGCATATAGTAGAGTGGCATAGAGTGGAGTGGGATAGACAAGAGTGGTGTAGAGTGCAGTGGAGTACAGTGGAGTGGTTTACAGTGTAATACTGTAAATTACAGTAGCATACAGTGGAGTGGCATACAGTGGAGTTGAATAGAGTGGAATAGCATGGAGTGTAGTTCCATACAGTGGAGTTAAATACAGTGGAATAGTGTAGAGTGGATTGGCACACAGTATAGTGGTGTACAGTGTAGTGGCATACACTGGAGTGTGTTAGAGTGATTGGAGTTGCATACAGTGGAATATCATAGAATGAATTGGTGCACAGTATAGCGGCATACAGTGGAGTGGTATACAGTGCAGTGACATAGAGTGGAGTGTAGGTAGAGTGGCCTGGTGCACAGTGAAATGCGTAGAGTGGCATAAAGTGGAGCGGCATAGAGTGGAGTGGCATATAGTGGACTGTTGTACAGTGGACTGACATTGAGTGGAGTGAGGTACGTTGTAGTTGCGTAAAGTCAAATAGTGCAGAGTGGAGTAGCATAGAGTGGAGTGGCGTAGAGTGGAATAGCATAGAGTACAGTGGCATACAGTGGAGTAGCGCACATTGAAGTGGCATAGAGTAGAGTGAGGTATAGTTTAGTGGTTTACAGTTGAATAGAGTAGACTGAAGTGGCGTGGCGTCGAGTGGAGTGTTGTGGAGTGGAATTCTGAAGAGTGAACTGTCGAGTGAGGTACAGTGTAGTGGGACAGACTGTAGTGACATACAGTGTAATAGCGTACCATGGAGCAGCATAAAGTGAACTGTTGTAGAGTGGAGTGGCGTACCGTGTACTAGAGCAGAGGTTAGTAGCTTAGAGAGGAGTGGCATAGAGTGGAGTGGCATATACTGGAACAGCATTCAGAGGAGTGGTGTAGAATGGAATAATGTTGAGTTTAGTGGCATACAGTGTAGTGACATGGAGTGAAGTGGCATATAGTGGAGTGTTGTAGAGAGCAGTGTCGCACTGTGGAATAGCGAAGAGTGTATTAGCATAGAGTGTAGTGACGTACAGTGGCATGGCATTGACTGGAGTGGTCTAGAATGTAGTGTTGTACAGTGCAATAGCATACACTGGATTGTCGTAAAGTGTAGTGGTGTATAGTGCAGCGGTGTACAGTGGAGTGGGATGGAGTGCAGAGGTGTACTGTTGAATAGCATACAGTGCAGTGGTGTGCACTGAAGTAGCATACAGTGGAGTAGCATAGAGTACTATAGAGTAGAAAGTAGTGTCATAGACTGGAGTTGCACACAGTGGAATAGCGTACAGTGGATTAGTGTAGAGTGGAGGGGCGTACAGTGGATTGATGTGGACTGGAGTGTCATAGAATGGTAGGGTGTGGGGTATAATAGCATAGAATAGAGTGGTGCACAGTGGAGTGGTGTACAGTGGAGTGGACTAGAGTGGAGTGGAGTACAGTGGATTAGCATAGAGTCAAGTGGCATCTACTGGACTGACAGAGTGGAGTGGTATAGAGTGTAATAGCATAGAGTGGAGTGGCATAGAGTGGTGTAGCGTAGAGTGGAGTGTGTTAATTGAAAAAGACATAACGTGAAAGTGAGTGAATGGATGTAGTTGTAACGTGGCAGGAATAAACATTATGGGGCAGATTTACAAGCCCCTTGCGCCACTTTTGCGGCACTTTTTCCATGTTAAAAGTGACGCAAAAGTGGCGCAAGGGGCTTGTAAATCTGCCCCTATGTGTATTAATGGACATTTTTGGTAGAATGTGCGAATAGTGTCAGCAGTGTTAAAGTTATAAGTTTTAAAAAACTAAGTTGCATATGATGCCATGGTATACCGTGGTAAGTTAGTGGCATACGGCAGTACATGCGGATGAGAAGTCAATATGTGATTGACTAATGGCTTTGTTTGCCAAAGGTAAAAGGCAGCCGTGTAGTTTTTATCACAGTTTTGCTCTGGTCCGTGGAGTGCATTTTGCTGCCTTCTAAGTTAGGGTCTTAGATATAGATAAGTATTAGTTTTCATTTTTGTTCACTACCTTTACCACTTTATTAAAGTGACAATAGATTGAGAAATGTATTCATAATTTTCAATATATTTTTGTAGCAGTCTAGGGAGAAATGCACAATTTTATTAAGTAGCGTGGTATTACCATTCTATCCCGTAGACTTTTAAGTGCATATTTAAATATATCAAAAATGGAAAATACACTCTGGGCCCGATTCACAAAAGTAATCTGAGGCAAAATCCTAACTTTACGACTTTCGGTATTCACAAAAGGCATTTAGGAGTAGTAAAGTTAGGATTCCTAACTTTACTACTCCTAAACTGAGATAAAATCCTAACTTTACGGCTTTCGGTATTCACAAAAGGCATTTAGGAGTAATAAAGTTAGGAATCCTAACTTTACTACTCCTAAATGCCTTTTCTGAATACCGAAAGTCGTAAAGTTAGGATTTTGTCTCAGTTTAGGAGTAAAAAAGTTAGGAATCTTAACTTTACTACTCCTAAATGCCTTTTGTGAATACCGAAAGTCGTAAAGTTAGGATTTTGTCTCACATTACTTTTGTGAATCGGGCCCTATATTTGTAAAATATAGTGTATTTTAAATTTTTTAACATATTAATGTATTTTTTTAAATTCATCTTTGGTACCCCAGTCCTCCTGAGGAAGTACTGCGGTACTCCGTACATTTGAAAAAAAAATATAGAAACTTCTAAATCTTTTTCTCTATCTATCACCACTTTACTAAAATGGTGATGGGTAGGGGAAAATACCAAACCTAATACTTACCTAAATCTGAAAGAGTAACACAGAGCACAGCCACACTGTACCCAATAACAACATGGCTACGTTTAACTTTTGTAGAGGCAGTCATTAGGCAATTGATTAATGACTTGTCATCTCTGTACACCGCAGAACATATATAAAGGGAGTTGGATCATCCATGAATCCAACAGTCCCCGTGTTGAAATCTGATTGTGTCTACCAACAATTCAACCAGGAAGTGTTGGCAGCCATCTTGGTACTCGGCTTGAGCTGAGTCCCACAAAAAACATGAAAAATCAACAAAGGGGGAATGGTAGGATTACCCTGACCTCCTAGAACTGGTGGTGGGGTTCCACAGGGACCCCGCAGAGGGTTAAAAACATTTTTAGATCAAAATTGAAAGTGCATCATGGTAATGAAGCCCCGAGTGGGCCAAATCTGGGGGGCATGCAGGCATTATAAAGAAAAAGGAGGGGGAGCTTGGGGTCCACCTCCACAGCTTTATAAAGCCAGGGGGAACACCACCTCCCCAGGGCATTTCTTTTTAGTTATGCGGGGTGCCCATGCAGCACCCCCCGCACCCCAGGGACCGCCACCTCCCTGGGGAAAAACAAAGTAAATAAAGGCGGAGGCCCACGTGGCCCCCTGCAGCCTGGGGACTGCCACCTCCCCAAGGCAAAGTGAAGTAATAATGTAAGGGGCCAGTATGGCCTCCTCCACAGCCATGAGTACCACCACCTCCAGAGCACGAAACAGGAAATGAATGCAGGGGGCCTGTGTGGCACCCTGCAGCCCCGGGGACCACCACCTCCCCAGGGCGTTTTTTGAATATTGAGGTGTGGGGCCACGTGGACCCCCTTGAGCCCCAGGGACCACCACCTCCCCAGAGCTTTTTAAAATGATGAAGCAGTGGGGCCACGCAGACCCCTCGAGCCCCAGGGACCACCTCCACCCAAAGGCTTTTTCATGATTATGATGCAGGGGCCACGCAGAACCCCCGAGCCCTGGAGGCCACTGCCTCCCAGGTGCAGATACAAAAAAGAAGGGGCAGGACGGGCCCCCCTCACGGAGCCAATAATGGCCCTTGGGACCGCCACCCTCCAGGGCCAGTTCCTGCTATGTCCCAGGGTGCCCACCCCTGGACATAGCAGTTTGCTCTTACTTGACAGGAGCTTTGTCAGCTCCTGCCAATTCAAAGCAAACACTCTGCTGTCATCAAACAGGAACTGTAAAACGTTCCCCCTTGCTGAGAGCTGAGGTGTCTGTTTCCCTGATTGCAGAGATGCGGGCAGGGAAACAGAGGACAATTGCTGTGACACACAGGGAGCTGCATGTTTAGCAGCTTCCTGTGTGCCAAAGCGATGCCGGCTCCCGCAGGAGGCGGAGAGCCGGCAGGGACTGAGGGGGCCTTGAGGCTCCCCCAGGGTCCCCAAAGGAGGTAACTGTGTGCCCTGGGTAGGACCAAGGTGCCCAGAATAAAGAGGCTGGGCACTGGGGGATAGGGTCCCCGGGGCCTAAATCAGCCCAGGTAGAGGGGCCGCATGGCCCCCCCACCCCATGTGCATATGGCTAGGCCCCAGTGGATGGGGTCTCTGGGGCTTGAATCGGCCTGGGGGTTGGGGTCTCTGAGGCCAAAATCGGTCTTGGGAGGTGGGTCATGCGGTCCCCATCCCAATTTACCAAAATGCCTGGCTCAAGGGGATGGGGTCCCTGGGGCCAAAATTTGCCTTGGAAATGGGGCCACGCGGCCCCTGTTCTCTAATAAAAGAAACATTTTAAAACAAAGGCCGGCAGGGAAGTCGTCAGAGGCTCCCCCTTTCTCCATCACTCTGCAAATGCACCTCTTGGAGCACTACCGGTTGGGGATAAAGTCCCCTTGGATGCTCAGGCTCCTTGGGGGCTAGGAACCCCTCCTATTGCTCCAGTAAGTCCCACACAGTGGGATTGCTGAATGGTCTTCGGAGGCCGCGCCCCCTTTCTGATGTCATCAGTGATGTCACTCACCATGTCATGAGTGATGTAATGTGTGAGGTCATAACCAGCGCATATATATATATACACACTCTTTTTTCCCTGTGCCAAGCCTTTTTATGGCTACTTGGAGTAGTTTGTTCTTAGATCCCCATAATTTATTGTCCACATAAGGTATCCACGCCAAATTTGCGTCCTTTTTTCCAACATCCTGGGGATTCTAAAGGTACCCAAAGTTTGTGGATTCCTTTGGAGAGGACCGAGAAATTACCTTAAATACAGCTACATTTTGGGTTTTTGGGGGGGAAAAACTGGAAAAAAGTGCTGCAAATGGCATCAATGAAGGCTTTGTGGTGCTAAAATAACCATCTTCCCAACTTTCAAGAACAGGCAGGCTTTTGTCACGAAACCAGATTTTTCAACACAGTTTGGGCATTTTAGTTTGACATAGCCCGTTTTTCCAATTCTTTTGTGCTTTTAACCTCCTTCTAGTTAGTGGTAGAAATGGGTGTGAAACCAATGGTGGATCCCAGGAAGCTATACATTTGTGAAAAGTAGATAAAATATCTTGAATTTAGGGATGGGTCATTTGTGTAGATCCTACAAGGTTTTCAAATAGAAAGTAACAGTTGAAATAAAAAAGGTTGCAATTGAGTCATTTTTCACCTGTAATTTCTTGTAACTATGGCAGGTATACCGTTATCTGCAGGACCCTTCTGGTTGCTGGGATATATAGGGCTTGTAGGTTCACCAAGAAACCGAGGTACCCAGAGCCAATAACTGAGCTGCCCCGTGCAATGGTTTTTAATTGTGTACCGTGTATACAGCAAATCATTTGGTAAAATATAAAGAGTGTAAAAAAGATATCAAGGAAACCTATGTATTTCCAAAATGGGAACAAGATATGGAGTTTAGAAGCAGTGTTTACTGGCACATCTCTGGATTTGTGGGTACCCATATTAGCATGTGAGTTAGAGGGCATTTTTCAAAATGACTTCCTTTTTACATACTGGGGTACATTTGGAAGGCACAAATAAAGAGAAAGGCAATCGGCATAATACTTTTTCTACTATTCTGTTCTCCCCTACGTCTCCTGATAAAAACTGTACCTCACTTGTGTGGGTAGGCCTAGTGCCCGTGACAGGAAACAGCCCAAAATGCAACGTGGACACACCACATTTTTCACTGAAAACTGACCCTTTTTTTACAATGTGCCTAGCTGTGGATTTTGGACCCTAGTTCAGCCGGCACCTAGGGAATCCTAGCAAACCTGTACATTTCTCAAAACTAGACGCCCAGGGGAGTCCAGGAGGGGTGACTTGTGTGGCTCTCACCAGGGTCTGTTACCCAGAATTACTTGCAAACATCAAAATGTGATTAAATAAACACATTTTCCTCACATTTCTGTGATGGAAAGTTCTGGAATCTGAGGGGAGCCACAAACTTCCTTCCACTCAGCCTTCTCCCAAGTGTCTTGATAAAAATGGTGCCTCACTTGTGTGGGTAGGCCTAGCATCTGAGACAGGAAACAGCCCAAAATGGAAGGTGAACACATCACATATTTCCACTGAAAACAAACCCTTTTTTTGCAATGTGCTTAGCTGTGGATTTGGGCCATAGCTCAGCTGGCATCTAGGGAACATAGCAAACCTGTAAATTTTTAAAACTAGACATCTAGGGAAATCCAGGATGGGGTGACTTGTGTGGCTCTCTCCACGTTTTTCTACCTAGAATCCTTTGCAAACGTCAAAATTTGTAAAAACAAAACACATTTTCTGTACATTTCTGTGATGGAAAGTTCTGTGTAGAGCCACAAACTTCCTTTCACCCAGAATTCCAGAGTATCCCAATAAAAATGGTACCTCACTTGTGTGGGAAGGACTAGTGCCCATGACAGAAATTTGCCCAAAATGCAACGTGGACACATCACATATTTACACTTCCATTTTGAAATGTGCCTAGCTGTGGATTTTGGGCTGTAGCTCAGACGGCATCTAGGGAAATCTAGCAAACCTGTAAATTTTTTGAAAACTAAACACCTAGGGGAATTCAGGATGGGATGACTTGTGTGGCTCTCACCATGTTTCTTTACCCAGAATCCCTTGCAAACCTCAAAATCCTTTTTTTTCAAAAATATTTTCCTCAAATTTCTGCGATGGTAAGTTCTGGAATTTGTGGGGAGCCAAAGACTTCAACTCACCCAGCATTCTTCCAAGTCTCTCGATAAAAATGGTACCTCACTTGTGTGAGTAAGACAAGTACAATAGGAAACGGCCCAAAACTCAGCATGGACACATCACATTTTTCCACTGAAAACTCACCCTTTTTTTTGCAGTGTGCCTATCTGTGGATTTTGGGCCCTAGATCAGCCGCCATCTAGAGAAACCTAGCAAACCTGTACATTTTCAAAAACTAGACACCCAAAAAAATCCAGGATAGGGTGACTTGTGTGGCTCTCACCAAGTTCTGTTACCCAAAATCCCTTGCAAAACTTTGTCTAAAAACACACATTTTCTTCACATTTCTGTGATGGAAAGTTCCGGAATCTGCGGGGAGCCACAAACTTCTGTGCACCCAGCATTCCCCCAAGTCTCCCAATGATAATGGTACCTCACTTGTGTGGGTAGGCCTAGTGCTCAAGACAGGAAATGGCCCAAAATGCTACATGGACACATCACATTTTTCCACTGAAAACTGACCCTTTTCTGCAATGTGCCTAGCTGTGTATTTTGGGCCCTTGCTCAGCTGGCATCTAGGGAAACCAACTAAACCTGTCCATTTTTGAAAACTAGACACCTATAGGAATTCAGTATGGACTGACTTGCTTGGCTCTCTCCATCTTTTTTTACCCTGAATCCTTTGCACATCTCAATATCTATATAAAAAAACAATTTTCCTCACATTTCTGTGATGGAAAGTTCTGGAAACTGTGTGGATCCACAAACTTCTACCCACCCAGTATTCCCCCACATCTCTCAATAAAAATTGGTACTTTACTTGTGTGGGTAGAACTAGTACCCGTCACAGGAAACGGCCCAAAATGTATTGTGGAGACATCAAAATTATCTTTCACAAAACTACCTGGTTTTACAAGGTAATAACCTGGAGTTTTGGTTCCAGGCTTGGCGGCCATCTAGGGAAACCTACCAAACCCAGACACTTTTGAAAACTAAACAATTGGGGAAGTCCATGGAGGTGTTACTTGTGTGGATATCCCAATGTTTTCTTACCCAGAATCCCCTGAAAATCTCAAATTTAGCTAAGAAAATTCCATTTTCCTCATATTTCTGTGTGGGATCATTTTTATCGGGAGACCAAGGGGAACGCTGGGTGGTAGGAAATTTGTGCTGGCATGATGATGCCAGACAGAAATGTGAGGAAAATGTCATTTTTTAGCTAAATTTGAGATTTGCAGTGGATTCTGGGTAAGAAAACGTTGGGAGATTCACGCAAGCCACAACTCCCTGGACTCCTCGGGTGCCTAGTTTTCAGAAATGTCTGGGCTTGGTAGATTTCCAGAGATGGCCGCCGAGCCCAGGACCAAAAACGCAGGTGACCCCCTGCAAAACCAGGTAATTTTGTGATGGATAATTTTGATGTCTCCACAATACATTTTGGACATTTGGCCCAACCACACATGTAAGGTAGCATTTTTATCGGGAGACCTGGGGGAACGCTGGGTGGTAGGATCTTTGTGCCAGCCCAGTGATTTCACAACTTTTCCACAAGGAAATGTGATTTTGTTTTAACCTAAATTTGAGGGTTGCATGCGATACTGGGTAGTAAAACATTGGGAGGTCCATGGACTATCCCGGGTGTCTAGCTTTCAGTACTGTCTGGGTTTGGTAGGGTTCCCTAGGCAGCCAACGAGCCTGGGACCAAAAATCCAGATTGCCCCCTTGCAAAACAAGGTCATTTTATGATAGATAATTTTGATGTCTCCACAATATGTTTTGGGCCTTTCCTGTTGCGGGCACATGGCCCACCCACACAAGTGAGTTAGCATTTTTATTGGGAGACCTGGGGGAACACTGCATGGTAGGACATTTGTGGTTTCTTTCTGATTCTAGAAGAATATGGCACAGTAATGGAAGGAAAATGTCTGACTTAATCACATTATGAGGTTTACAGGGCACTATGGGTAAGAAAACTTGGGATCTACGAGAGGCACACCATCCTGTGCTCCCCTGGGTGTTTAGTTTATGAAACTATCTAGAGTAGGTAGAATTTCCCTAGAGACAATGTACACCTTGGCAGAGAAAGAAAGAAAAGACAAATATTACTTCCCATCCATCTATTCCTCAAGTACACACACATACTAGTTGGATTTGGCACGAGGGTGAGTGAAAGGTTCAAAAGGTATATTTTATTAAAAAAAGATTTCACAGAACTGAAATACACTGTTAATAAATGAAATGTCAAAAAACTGAACCAATGACTCACAGCTCGTGAGCTGTAAAGCTGCCCCAAGGCACCAACCACTTTACAGGCCATTCACTCACCTTTCATACATGACACACACAAGACCATTCACACTGCCAGGTGTGGGCCCAGCACATTACAACACTCACAGCAATAGACAATGCAGAGTCAATGTACACCCTGGCAGAGAAAGACAGAAAATACAAATATTCCTTCACATCCATCTATTCCTTAAGCACACACACATACTGGTTGGATTTGGCATGAGGGTGAGTGCAGATTCAGAACTTAAAATTTTATTAACGAGAGATTTCACAAAAATGAAATGCACTGTTAATAGATGAAAGGTCAAAAAACTGAACCAGTGACTCACAGCTTGTCAGCTGTAAAGCTACATCAAGGCACCAACCGCTTTACAGGCCATTCACACACCTTTCATACGTGACACCGCCAGCCAAGGGCCCAGCACATTACAACACTCACATCAACAGACAGCGCCATTCAAGGGCCAATCACTTTCTTTCAACCACATGACTGACACAGCCACCACAACGTCTGGCGGCTGATGGAGTGTGCACACTGGTATTTGGCTAGCAGTGTGAGTAGTGACCAGCAGCAAGTGATTACTCACACACTGTCAGCCAAAAGCTAGTCAATGCACACTGCTGTCTAAACGCCAGTCCACGCTCACCGCCAGCCAAGCAGCAGTACATGCACACCGCCAGCTAATCGCCAGTCCCCGCAGACCACCAGCCCAGCACCAGTCCACACAGACCGCCAGCCAAATGCCAGTCCATGCACACCCCCAGCCAAATGCCAGTCCACGCACACTTCCAGCTGAACATCAGTCCTCGCACACTGCCAGCCAAATGCCAGTAAATGCACATCACCAGCCAAACGCCAGCCCACGCACACCACCAGCCAAATGCCAGTCCACGCACATCGCTAGCCAAGCACCAGCCCACGCACACGCCATCACATTTTTTTAACAAAAAAGAAACCACAAACCTATTGGAAGTAGATACAAAACTATAACTACAAACACAACAGCTCTACCTAAATATATCACATTAATGCCAGCATGAAATTCGAAAAAAAATAGAAAATGATTCAGACCAGTCAGTTTACTTTTACACTCACCGTTGCTCCCAAAAACTTCATTGGGTGTGGTACAATGTAAAACACAGCCCAGGGTTAGAAGGACAATCGGGGCAGTACATTTGAGTCTCCTTCTGCATACCTCTGTGGGTACAGACTCTACATCTCCTACTGGGAAAGTCTCTTTTGCCGGTTGGAGGAATGTGATCAGAAAAGTGACGATCTTTCAATCTAGCCACATCTTCCACCACTGCAACTCTAGGAACTCTTGCCTGTTCCACTACAACAGGGCTGCCTATCACAGACTGCTGAAACAGAACAAATGTCATCTTTGACTCTGGAGAGCTATCCTGGCATACAACAAAAGCATTGAAGGTTGCTAAATGGAATACAAGGATAGCCAACTTCTTATACCAAACGTAAGCCACACAAACAGCAATGTACGGTTCCAAACTCTGATCTACTCTATCTACACCACCCATGTGCTTATTGCAGTCTCAAATGCACACAGGTTTGTGCACTTCAGCAACCTGACCCCAAATAGTCACAGGTGAAGTACTTTCATCATGGATGGTAGTCAGCATGTAGACATCTCTTCTGTCTGAAAAGTTCACAGCTAAAAGTTCATAACTACGCTACACTGTCCCTTCTCCAGTTTGTTTTACAAACAAGCTCTTTTGGGTAACCTTTAAGGTTAGAGCAGATTGTGCCACAAGCAACATGTCACCTTTGAATAATTCCATGAGCAATCACACACCAGTGTAGAAGTTATCTACGTGTAAATGATGACCTTTGTTAAAAAGTCCTCTGCCAAGTTCCCACACAATTTTCTCACTAACTCCAAAAGTGGACAGACAACCAGGGGGTCAATATTGGAATCTTTCCCAGTGTACACCCTAAATTTATAGATATATCCAATACTACTCGCTGACAGTGTATGCATCTTAATTCCATAACGTGCCCTCATGTCTAGGAATGTACTGCCTAAAAACCAATCAGCCCTTGAACAGGATCAAAGACTCATCCACAGCTATTTCTTTCCCTGGAACATAGATCTCTGAAAATCGATCTACAAAGTGATCAAGGACAGGTCGAATCCTAAAAAGACGGTCACAATCAGTGTGATCTCATGGCAACGCTAAAGCATTATCAACAAAATGCAGCATCCAAAGAAGAAACAAATAGTGATTATGACTCATGGTTGCAGGAAATATAGTTGTTGCCATCAAGGGACTACTAGACCAACATGAAGACAGCGACAGCTTCCTTGTCAAGCCCTTTAAAAAAGTTAAACGGAGGAATTTCTTAAACTTATGCAGATTTGTGGAAGTCTACTGGCTAGCTCTAGAGTGGGGCTTAAATCTGGCACTGTTGTCCCTCAAATACTGTTCAACATACAGATTAGGCTGTTTGAAAATCTATACAAAAATACATCATCCATAAACAATTGAAAGAAATTTATAGGCAAAAA
This sequence comes from Calotriton arnoldi, assembly GCA_963921515.1. Taxonomy (NCBI): domain Eukaryota; kingdom Metazoa; phylum Chordata; class Amphibia; order Caudata; family Salamandridae; genus Calotriton; species Calotriton arnoldi. The sequence continues at coordinate 256,521 of CAWUFW010015905.1, forward strand.
GTTTTCAGTATTCACTCTACACCCTGCGACACCACTAAAGGCAGGCAACGCCAGCTACACCATGTTTGGGGCAATCCAGAGTTCAGCTCTTCCAATGAGAAGCCTTTCAGCACCAGGCTGCAATCCAGATGCCTCTTGCTGCACTATCAGCACATCAGTGTCCTCTAAAAGAGGCAATTCCTCCACACTGAAAGTGACTTCATCATCAGCTGATTCCTTTTGGACAGAAAATTCGCTGCCAGAATCCTGGACTTTCTCCTCTGCCTCAGATGCAGAATCAGTCTCATAATCATGGTCAGAGGAAGACTCGAAAGGCATACCAGCAAACTGCTGAGCGGTCATCTTGCTGCTCGCCATAATCCTTACTAAGAAAAGTAACTTGACAAACAAGTCAATAATACCCAACACTGTGTAAAATAAGTAATAAACACATTGTGGCTTTATCAAACAAAAATAAAAACTACTGCCAGATAGCAATTGCAAGGTAAAGTCAATCAATACAACTCACTTGCTAGAGACAGCTAGACTCACCAGCCCCTACTTTACATTACACATAAGACAACACAATACACATTGTGCACAAATACAACAAGAATTTCACACGCAATCAAGCTGAAGCTAAATATGCTATTATTATTACAGCATGTCCAAAAAACACATTCATGCAGGGCATTAATAATCATTTGGAGTAAGCAGTACAAAAAACTGTTTCTTACCAAGCACTTGCAACTACACAAACTACAGATCTACCAGTGCTGAAACAGCAAGCACGAGTCACACGCAGGAAAACAAAAGCTTTGTACTAGAATAAAAATAAAAAATAAAATATTACGATTACAAATGATGACAAGAAATAAAACAGTTAACATTATAAAACACTATGAAGCCTGGCAATCACCATTAAAATGCCAGCTACACACATAGCCAGCCATGCGCCAGTCCACGCACACTGCCAGTCATGCACCAGTTCACACACACCGCCAGCCAAGCGCCAGTCCCCACATACTGCCAGCCAAACGCTAGCCCACACACACCATGTTCATGCAGGCCATCAGCCGAACTCCATTTCATACACACACAAACACACACACACAGAAACATTCCCTGGTGTCTAGTGGTTTTCTGCCCCCTTTGGGGCAGATGGGCCTAAAAATATGGCCAATCTGCTCCCAAGGAAGGCAGAAATGGCCAAAATACATGCCCCAAAAAAGGGGAGCGACCTTTGCCAAAGGGCCTGCACCCCTACATATAAATAAATAAAATCCCTGGTGACTAGTGGCTTTCTGCCCAGATGGGCCTGAACATATGGGCAGAAACAGCCAAAATATATGCCCCAATAAAGGAGAGTGACCCTTCTCCTAGGGACCACTCCCCAACAAGCCAAAATAAACAAGTCCCTGGTGGCTAGTGGCTTCTGTCCCCGTTGGGGGCAGATCAGCCTAAAAATATGGCTGATCTGCCCCTTAGGAGGGCAGAAACAGCCAAAACATATAGCACCTCACAGAGAGTGACCCTTGCCCAAGGGGCCACTCCCCAAAACAAAAATGTTCATGAAAAAAAATCCCTGGTGGCCTAGTGGCTTATGCCCCCCTTGGGGGCAGGTTGGTCTAAAAATACATGGCCCATCTGCCCCTAAAGGGAGCAGAAACAGCCAAAACATTTACCCGCTAATGGGAAGCAACCCTTTCCCAAGGGCCAGCTCCCCAAACACAGCAATCTGCAATATAAAAGATCACTGTTGACCTAGTGGCTTCTGCCCCCCTTCTGGGTAGATCAGCCTAAAAATATGCGGCTGATCTGCCTTCAAGGGGGGCAGAAATGGCCAAAACATTAACCCCCTAAAGGGGAGCGATCCTTGCCAAGGGGCCACTCCCCTAACACAGCAATCTGAAATAAAAGGATCCCTGGTTGCTCAGTGGCTTTTGGCCACCTTGGGGGCAGATCGGCCTAAAAATATATGGCTGATCTGCTCCCAAGGGGGGCAGAAATGGCCAAAACATTTTCCCCTTAAAGGGGAGCGACCCTTTCCCAGGATACTGCTCCTCAAGCACAGCAATCTGCAATATAAAAGATTCATGGTGGCCTGGTGGCCTAGTGGCCTCTGCCCCCCATTGGCAGATTGGCCTAAAAATATATGGCTGGTCTGCTCCCAAGGGGGGCAGGAATGGGCAAAACATTTACCCCCTAAAGGGTAGCGACCCCTTGCCCAAGGGACCACTACTCAAACACCGCAAACCAAAATAAAAAGGATCCCTTGTGGCCTAGTGGGCATTCCTGCTGCAAGATTGCAGGCCCACCAGCGATCGTGCAGCAGGAATGCACTGCAAAGAGACATAGAGGGAGAGGAAAAACGCTTTCCTTTACCCCAATGACGCTATGTCACCTTCTAGTGATGTTGGAGCGCAGTGCGCGCTGACATTATCAGATTCTAAAGGGGGGGTCGTGGGTGGGAGCGGAATCGCTTCCGATGCCATCCCCGGTGAGGGCCCTTGGATGGGCAGCCCACGGGGAGGGCACCATTGCTTCCCCAGGGGTGGGTGCCAGGACGAAACGGTTTCACCCTAAGCTCATGAGCGCCACGTCCGAGGACAGAACTGTTCCATCCTCGGCACACAAAAGGTTGAGTTATGTGAATTTGTCAGTGACAACATTAATGTTTTGAACTAAAAAAACACAGAAGTTCACCAGTTATAGTTAGCAGCACTAACTATAACTTGCGCCCCCACCATCCAACTTTTATGACCTCACATATGACATCACTCATGACATGTTCTATGACATCATTTATGATATCGTAAATAACATAATTGATAACATCACTGATTACATCAGGGATTGATCTATGACGTTTCTTAAACTTTGTTTTCTCAGTGAAGTTCTAAGGCCTTTTTTTAAACAAAACTGGATCTTTTTATCGCACATAACTATAACGTTACACTAGCCTTTGTTTTTTTTCAGGGAATTTCTAGTTTTTTTAAATGTAAAGTAATACTTAATTACCATATGTAAATCCAACCACCCCACAGCGCACAACCGAAGGCCTGCAACGAGGCCCTGTGGCCAACCCTCAAAAGCAGGCAACCCCACATTGCACAGGGCCTTTGGCTGTGCACAGCAGGGGGTGTACCACAAGGCATGAGGACTCCATCCACCAGAGTTTTTTTCAAAAGGGGAGGGGCTACTTGGCCCCCTCCCCGAGCCTCTTTAGGCTCTGGGACCCCCTCCCTCAGGGCCTGTGTTAAAAGTGGAGGGGGGCCATGTGCCCCCTGTCACCGGGCCGAAGTCGCCCCTGGGGATACCATCCTCCAGAGCCCAACGTCATTATTAGGGAGATGGGGGCTCAGAGCCCCACTCCCAAGGCCAATTTCTGCCCAGGGAACCCCATTCCCCAGTGTGCAGAGTATGTTTTAGGGGGAGTGGTATGCGGCCCCGCCTCCCTGGGTCAAATTTGGCCCCGGGGAACCCATTCCCTTGTGCCTGGTGCATATTGCAGGGGGAGGTGGGCACGCAGCCCCCTTTCCCTGACCAATTTCGGCCCTGGACAACCCATACCCTGAGGATTTTTTGTTTTAAAGGGGATGGGGATGTCGCAGACTCTCTCCCCAGGCCTTATTCGGTCCTAGGGACCCCATCCCCCAGAGCCACTCATTCAAATTAAGGGGACAGGGGCTATATGGCCCCCCTTCCTTGGCCGATTTTGTCCTTAAGGACCCCATCTTTTGGGGCCTCGTGCTATTTTTAGGGGGGAGGCACGAGGCCCCCTGCCCAAGCCAATTTGAGCCACAGTGGCCCCCATCCCCTGGGTCCCTGTGTTATTTTTATGGAAAGGGTGGCATGCGGACCCCTTTCTGGGCAATTTTTTCAGTCTCGGGGACCCCATCACACCGGCCTGGCACAGGTAAAGGTGGGTGCCCTGGGTTTTAGGAGGAGGGGGCACACAGTCCCCTTAATGGGTCAATTTCACCTGGCACAGATTGCAGGGGGAGGGGTGCTCTTTGCCTCCCTCCCCGGGCTGATTTCGGCCCCAGGGGCCCCATCCACTGGGCCTTTTTTGCTTTAAAGGGAAGTGGGCCTTGACAGGCTCAGGGGACCCCATCCCCCAGAGCTGCTCCTTAAAATTAATGGGAGGAGGGCAGCGACGGATCACTGCAGGCAGGGAAGCAAATCTAAAGTCTTCTCTCAGCAGGCAGGAGCATTTTTGAAGCTCCCGGCAGCTGGGAGCGGACTTGGTGTTTGCTACCGCTTGGCAGGAGATTTAAAAATTCTCCTGCCAAACAAGAGCAAACACAAGATTCCCTGCCCACAGTTTTCTCATCAATAGCTTCATTGCAAATGTTGCAGTGATGTTATCAATGATGTCATAGAAGATGTCATGAGTGATGTAATATGTGGGGTAATTAGCAGTGCATGGCGAGGGCATGAGTTATAGTTACCTTAGGGCACAAGTTATAGTTATTTGAGATAACTATAACTGGTGAATATCTGTATTTTTAGAGTTTAAAATGTTACGTTGTTACTGAACATATCACCTAACTATAACGTTACTTTGACCTTTGCAATTTTAGGTGAATGTCTAGGGTTATTTTAACGTAAAGTACTAATTTATTAACATACATAAATCAACCCCCTCAAAGTCTGTGCGCTTTGGGGGGTTGGCTACAGGACCTGGCATGCAGCCAGGCCCTGCGGCCAACCCCCCTGCATGCAGCCAACCCCACATTGCACACCGCCTTTGGCTGTGGCGGGGGGTGTTCACAAAGTCAGTCCCGCAAAGGCAACCAAACCCATGCTGCACAGGGCCTTTGGTCATGTGTGGCAGGGGGTTGGCCACAGGGCCTTGCCTAAGACCAGACCCTGTGGCCAACATCTTGTAGTCAGATAACCCCATGCTGCACAAGGCCTTCAGCCATCTACAGCAGGGGTTGAGCCTTCGACATGTGGTGTAGGTTTGGTCTTTGGGCCCAGGGTACCACATCCCCATGGCCAAATATAATTAAACATGGAAGGAGGTGTGCAGCCCCCTCCCTGTGCTTCTTGGGACCCAGGGACCCCTCCCCTAGGGCCAAATATAATTAAAAAGGGGCGGGGCCCGCTGCCCCCCTACCTAAGCCTAATATGGCCCAGGGAACCCCATCCCCTGGGTTGTGCATTATTTCAAGGTGGGTGCCTTGGTGCCCAACCACGGCACCCACCATATGCATGGTGCTGCTGGGGAAGTCCTAGAGCCCCTACAGCCCAAGCCGGCTCCCCGCCTGCTGCGGGTGCCGGCATTGCTCCCACCCACAGTCAGCAGCTATTTATGCTGCTCCCTTCGGGAAGGAGCAATATCTTGATCTGTTTCCCTGCCCACGACAGTGCAGGCAGGGAAACAGATCTCAAGTCTGCTCCAAGCTAGGGGGAACATTTTTAAAGCTCCCGCCCCATGGGAGCAGACTTTGTGTTTGCTCCCATTTGGCAGAAGATTTAAAAATGCTCCAGCCAGGTGGGTGCAAACTGTCATTCGTGCTGCATTTTCCGTAGTTGGCTGTGGGTGGTGAGGGCGGAGCCTCTTGGGAATACCTGCGGCATTGACAGGAAGAAAGCTGCTTGTGTTTCTATTTGTTATGGAACAGAAGCCTCCTGCCATCGCGTCACTTATCTCTTCCGGGTCCTTCCACATTGATTGCGGCACTCTCTGCGGGCTCCTCATGTCAGGTAGACTCTTGTTTTGCCTTGTTGGTATTGTTTCATGGGAATTCCGGCGTCTGCATCTCAGCCTTTACTTCTATGCTCCTGTAAGAGAAAGAAGAAAATAAACAAACCATCAACTCTCACAATACTTGACTGGTAACACGCTAATATCGGTATTTCTGGTTTCTGCCATTTCAATAAATAACAAGATACTTATCTGACTTTGAACTCTGTTGTTCTGCCCTGGATATTTTTATATTTTCCTGATGCATATTCTAAAAGGAGGAAAAGAACAAGCATTAAGAACGTAGGGGCATATTATCAAGAAACGGCGTTAAAATTATCGCCGCTTTAGCGGCAGAAAACTGCCGCTAAAGCGCCGATAATGGGCTTGATAATATGCCCTTGAGAATTCCAATAGAAGCCCATGTTCTGGTGTCAACATGGGCTTCTATTGAAATTCTCAGGGCATATTATCAAGCCCATTATCGCCGCTTTAGCGGCAGTTTTCTGCCGCTAAACCGGCGATAATTTTAGCGACGTTCTTGATAATATGCCCCTATATTACTTGGTTAAACTTTATTTCATGCCACTTTGAACTCTCTCCTGCACACCTAATTTTTGATTAAGGCTTATTTTTTTCTTCTTATGTTTTCTACACCGGTGATATGGCAGACACATGATGTAATGCACACAGTACATATAAAATAATATATTGTTTTTTTCTTATATATTCTTCAGTCAGGCCAGTAAGCCTACATTTAGAGGATTTTATTATACAGCTCAGCTATGATGCTAAACTGTACATGGTAGAGATCAGAAGGCGCCAATTGCTATGCTTAAACCCTTATACACATATCTCTTCATTTGTTTCTGATTTGTTAGATAAGTGGTATCTCCTGTTGACCTCAGTATCTTCTACACTTCACTTGATTATGGCTGTTTCTGATACACCTTTTATTTATTCACACAAGGAGAGCCTAGACGGGTCCAGACTGACACTACACCTGTAGTGCAGTTATCAGCAGATGTCTTTCGTTTTTTCTTCACTTCCCTTTTTACCCTATCTGTTGGGATTGTTTTTAACCTCCTTGGGTCATCTCAATTGCTAGGGAGATTGGGACCCTGCATTGCTGCCTTCTCTTGCTCCTGAGGAAAACCCCAGGTGAGACACCCGACACCAATTCAAGTTTCCCTGCCCTCGCCGGTGTGAGAAGGGAAACTGCTGTGTCCCGAGGGGGGGGCTCACTAGGACATAGTATGTAAGCCGGCCCAGGATGATGGGGGTCTCTGGGACCATTACTGACTCAGGGTGGGGGCCTGTGCAGCCCCCCCTTTCTTTGAAAGTAGAGGCCCTGGGGGATGGGGTCCCCAGGGCGTTTTCAGGGTTTGGGGAGGGACCCCCTTCCTTTAGAAAATACAATGATCTATAAGGGACTGGGCCGAATATGGCTCGGGGAGGGGAGCCACCTGCCCCTCCCCTAAATAATTAAATGAGGCCTCGAGGAATGAGGTCCTTGGGGCCAAAAGCATCTCGAGGAGAGGGGGGCCCTGTGTCACCCTCCCCTTAAAAATACTTCTGGCCCCAGGTGATGGGGTCCCCAAGGCTGAAAATGGGAAGCGGAGGGGGGCCATGCAATCCCTCCCCCAAAAAATAAACATGCGTCATGCCCCCGGGCCCTGGCCCACCCCAGGGGGACTTAAAATAGACTTTTGCCACAGATCCTCCCAAATTTGCTCCAAAATAAAACAAAAATGTTTTTGGCCCCAAGTGGGGCGCATTTGCAGAGTAGTAGAGAAAGGGGGCAAACCTCCCGCAAGTTATGGCTTTTTTTTTTAGGAAGGGGCCTGCATGGCTCCCCTTCCCTGTACCATTTTGGGCCTGGGGACCCCCTCCCCCGGGGCCTGATCCTTTTTTATTTTTTTTCTGAAAAAAATGGAAGGGGGGCCTCCTTCCTTGGCCGATTTTTGCCCCAGGCACCCCATCCCCCGGGGCATGCTCATTTTTTAAAAATTAAATGGGAGGGGGCCACACAGCCCCCTCCTGAGGCCGATTTCAGGCCCGGGACCCCATCTCCCGGGGCCAGGCCTTCACCTTTTTTTAAAAATGAGGAGGAGGACCAGCGCTGCCCCCTTCCCCCGGGGCATTGCCTCTTGTTGGGGACCACAGGGGAGCCTCAAGGCCCCAGCAGTCCCTGCCATCTCCCTGCCTCCTGCGGGAGCTGGCATTGCTTTTGGACACAGGGAGCTGCAAACATGCAGCTCCCACTGTATGAAAGCAATTCTGCTCCGCTTCATGGAAGCAAGAGCATTTTTCATGCTCTCGCTTCCATGAAACTGACTAGAGTTTGCTATGGCTTGGCGGGAGCGGCGCTCCCACCAAGCCATAGCAAGCTGCAATGTCCTGGGGGTGGGCACCCCAGGACATTGCTGGAGCCGGCCCTTGGCTGGGGGGGGGTTATGGTTCCCAGGGCCATGGAGGGCTCCTGGAGGAGGGCTGCGTGGCCCCCATCCCATCTTCTTGCTGGAGCTGGCCCCGGGGAGCTGGTGGTCCCCATGGCCAGGAGTCCGCAACGGACCCTGCTCATTACTTCATATGTGCCGTAGGGAGGTGGCGGTGCCCCGGGGCTGCGGGGGGCCGCGTGGCTCCCCTGCATTTTAGTATACAAACCCCGGGGAGGTGGCGGTTCCCGGGGCTGCTTGGGGGGGCTGGAGCCCCCCACGCATTAATTTAAATATAGCCCCGGGGAGGTGGTGGCCCCCGCATTCCAGTATATTAGCCCTGGGGATGTGGTGGTTCCCGGGGCTGCGTGGTGGGCTGGAGCCCTCCCCATGCATTTTAATTTAATATTGCCCCGGGGAGGTGGCGGTCCACTGGGCTGCAGGGGGTGCATGTGCCCTCCCGCATTTTTTGGTGTTTAGCCTCGGGGAGGTGGTGTTCCCAGGGGCAGGGTGGAGCATAGCCATTGCATTTCAATCAATTAGCCCAAGGGAGGTGGTGGTCCTCGGGGCTACGGGGGCCCTTGTGGGCCCCCATGTTATTATTTGTAATTGCCCGAGGGACCTGGCCCACCCGGGGGCTTAAATAAATGAAGAGTGGCAACCCGCACTTTGTTTTTTAAAAATTTTCAGTGGGATTCGCAGATCCAACATGACTCCCGAAGAATGTTTTTAAAAATATGCCATTTTTTGGTTCTGGGAGTCCCTGTGGGATCCCCTAAATAGGCCTAGTTAGTCAGGGTGTTTCTACCCTGCCCCTTTTTCTTTTTCTTTAACGTTTTTTCTTGTGACTCAGTTCAACCAAGTCACAAGATGGCTGCCAACACTTCCTGGTTTGAAGTGTTAGCTGCCAATCAGATCTCAGGCACGAGATCGGGAGGGATCGTGGATCCACCGCAGCCACAGTTGTATATCTAAGAAACCTTTAAATTTCTCAGAAACTACTGAACGGATTTACACCATTTAACAAAAAGAGTGCTATCTGGACCAAGAGCGACCTTTCGGACAAATTTGGTGTAATTCCGTTCAGCAGTTTGGGCTGTAGTCGTGTCTAAAGTTTCCTACTGAAATTAAAATGGAGAAAAAGTGTTTAGGGAGCCCCCTTTTTCACGGCCCGCGCTTGACGGATCACGCTGAAACTTTCAAGAGAGCAGCTGAAGCGACTGGCGTATTAGTTTTGAAAATTTCGGGAGGATTCGTCAAACAATGCCAAAGTTATTGGCAAATAAAAAAACGTTCTTCCTATGTAAACTAGGTCCTAACTATAACTACCTACTGGCGACCGTCAGTAGGTAATATATAAATATATATGTATATATATATATATACACACACACATATATATAATTTATATACATATATATATAAAATGAGAGACGTATATTTAAATTGCTTTGAAGTGAAAACAACCAATATAAACTTCACTTCAAAACAAGAATTCAGTGTGATGGGCTGGAGGACACAGCGCCTCTAACAACTTAATGTAATGCCTGCTTTTGTCTTAAAGTGTTTCTTAAGGAGCTCTAATTTTGTATATTTATAGAAATAATCAGTCTTTTTATATAGTGGCACTATGGAAACCTAAATGTCTTTACCAAGCTCCCTAATTCCCTATGCCAGTGTTGTTTTTGCTTAAATGCAGACACAGAGGGGCCGATTCCGATCTCGGCCGGTAGGGCTCCGAATCGGATTCGGCTTTACCGGATCCGATCCGGAGCCCTGTTTCCCGACCGAATCGTACGCGGGTCCGGCCGAGCGAGTACGATGCGAATTCGCCGACCGACTCGTCTGGGCGTCCCGACCGCTCTGACCGACTCGTTCCCGGCTCAAACTGCACCGACCGACTCGCTCGGACTCGACTCGCACCGCGCAATGGAGACGTTCCCCGGCCGGGTGAGTACGATGCGCGCCGCGAGCAGTCCGACCGAGCCGCGCACTCCGGCTCGAAAGAGCTGTCGGAGCCGTACTTTGGGGGTCCGTGTCGGACACAGGGGGGACCCATGGGTCCCCCCTACCTGTGCGTGTACGGCGCGAATCGCTTCGCCGCGTACCCGCTGTAGGGGGCGCACTTGTCCGACTCACACCCATTGAGTCAATGGGAGCCCGCGTACGCGTTGTACGACCGGCTCCCATTGACTTCAATGGGAGTCCGACCGACTCGGGTCCGATGGCATACGTGCGCATCGTACTCGTTCGGTCGGACTGCACGGGTCCGATTCGGTCGGAATTCTCTCCGGGTCCGGCTCGGTCGGAGAAATTTCCGGCCCGAATCGGAATCGACCCCAGAGTGTTTCATTAATCAGAATTGCTACTCACATCCTCTACACGATGGCTCTAACACACTAACAACTCCCACGCTTCACCACATACAGAAATACGTGCGCAAAAATGCGCACCTACACAGACGCGCTCACGCATGTCACCAACTGTGCGCCCCACATTTTATCTCCTTCAAAGATTCCTCTACTAAAAATTTTGATAAAATTAGACTTTGCGTTCTGTTGTGGAGTAACAAAGTAATCTCTTGTGAGGAACTGCCTTGCTTGCTAATGTTCGTTCTTTCAGTGGACATTTTAAACAGTTAGCCTTGAACTATGAAAACATTGTTTCACCAGCGTGGCTGGTATAATGAAATAGAAAAACATATTTTCTTTAGAATCAGATACTTGTGACTGAGGGCATCACTTTGTCTTCTTTTTTTGTGCAGCATTTTTGTTATTCAAAGACAAAAACAAAACACCATCAGTGTTTAAAATATTGCAATTAACTGAATATAATAGCGGAGACCTTACATCGAATATTCAATTAACCTTTACGAGAGGTGTTGCCATGGCCTAAAACATGTGGGCTTGAATCCTGTGGTTTATAAACCTAGAAAAATATCTTGCTTCACGGAGAGAATAACTGAAATAGCAAGCAACATGTTATTTATATACTTGTTTGTCCATCATCCCATTCTTCCACTATATTCTCACGCCGCAAATCCTCATGTGGCGAAAAATACCGCCTAGAGTTTAAATTTGGAACATATAAACATTCTAGAAAAAAGCAGGACATTGTCTAAATTTCATTGCAATGTATGAGTGGATTTTACTGCAAGGTTGCAGCGTAAAATATCGATTTATCCATGTATAAAATGGCTTAGGTCCTCTGGCAATTTTGCACTGCCAGAACGTCACTTTTTTGACCTTCCTGTGGCGCAATGTGCCACTGGCATGTTTATAAGGCCACGTAAAGCCATGTTACGTGGCTTTTCATGGCCTTATAAAATATGTGCCTCTTACACACGGAAAACTGTGTGAAAGGGGCGTTCCATGGGTGTTGCTGGGGGCGTTCCCAGAAACATCCATGGCTTTTTGACACTGCACTAGATTTACGAGAAATCGTAAGTCTGAGGCAGCGGCAAAAACTTACGCCTCCCCAGGGGAGGCGTAAGGCAGGCACTCTGAAAAGAAATATCTTTATTTCTTCTCGTTTTGCCTCTTTCTATGTGTGCCGCATTCTGCAGCACACATAGAAAGAGGAAAAAGCCTCTTGTGATTGTTTTTGTGCAGGAAGGTTTCATTCTCGCAACGCAGGCACCCTTGCACCATGGTGCAATGACGCCTGTGTTGGTGCACGGCAGCCCATTGTGTGCCGGAGCAGGGGAAAAGGATAGGAATGTGCCGTATCTAAAAGATACAGCACATTCCTACCCATTTCTTTTGCCGTAGGGCAGCGCAGCAGCAAGGCCTGCTGCGCTGCCCTATGGCAAAAAACCCATAAATGAGGTCCTTAGTTTTATACCCAAAGAGCAGGCTAGACAGATCAACTGAAAAAGGTATTGCTTGGGAGTGTCTGTTTTATTCTTTAAATAAATGTTGTTCTCACTTTCAAAGCCGAATGCTTCCCAATTTCATGTAAACTTTTTTTGTAAAAACTTGGCTAGTTTCCCAAACTTAGAAGCCGACGAAGTAAAAAGAGACTTGAGAAGGCCATGCGCTCAACTTTGCAAGCCACCTCAGTAGCTGTCTGCTGATTTGGGAGGTACAAGCTGCTGACCATTCCTTTTCCGCTGCCCGAAGTAGTAACACAGGACTTTCTGTAGTGCGAAAAAGGGATGTATGTAGCCGCCTAGCGGAAACTATTGTTTTTCATTGCTGCCAGTCAGTAGGAAGGGCAGCCCTGAGACACAGAAGAAATGTGTCCCACTTACCATTCAATTCGCTGCTGGCTGTCTATCTTGTGTGGGACATCTGGCCGAAGGGTCTGGCAAAGTCATGAGACTGCACCTATCATCGTGAGGGAGAGGTTTCTTCCCTGCTCTTGACTTCATGGCCAAAGAGTTCATGTCACCCATCTTCAGTTTGATTATTTTATTCCTTCTTTTCCAGGATCAGTAAATTAATCCAACTTCATGGAAACCAGTTGTATCACCATCAAGTCGAGATAAGAGGAAGACCAGGGCACATGACAACTGGGTATGTCACTGCCTCAATTCAGGAAGAACCTAAAGACCTGACTCTTTGACTGAACCACAGCTCCCCCCCCCACTCAGCACCTTGAGACCCTGACGGGTCAGTAGTCACGCTTTACAAGAACTCTGATTGACTGATTGATTGGCATGTAGGCATGCAATTGCACGAGTAGTGCACAGTGTTCAAATCCATTCTCACATCTCAGCATTGGCGATTAACTATAACCATATACGTACAATTTGTCACATCATACACACAATCTGCACCAGGCTTGAGCAGGGGATTTAGTGAGGAGGATTAACCTGTTGAGTTTATTGCCCCTCGCGAGCTAGAAGTGTGGTGCATCAGACATAACAGCATGGATTTTGTTTCCTTGCGTTCCAATGTAGCCATTGTGGGCTGTGCATGGGGAACACTGCCAGAATTGCCTGGGGACCTGGCTATCTCTGGGAGTTCCTACTACTGCAGCGGTCATGGGGAACTCGATGTTCTATGAGATGTTACTGTCCTATGTAGTAAGTACCCTTCGAGTTGGGTGTATCTTTCTACTGAGAAACGTCCAAGTTAGCATCTGTTTGAAGAAACAGGGTTGGAGGCAATGTTGTAGACAGTCATGTATCCCGTTGCATTTTCAATCAGGCATCATGCAAAGGGTTTGGGGAGAAGATACCTAGGGCCACATTTATAGCCAAGTCACGCAGTTCAGTGCAACAAGTCACCTTGCTGCGCTGCGCTGCACTGCGTGACAGGGAAAGGGTAGGATTGCGCCATATTTAGATCAATATGGCGCATTCCTGCCTTTTCCCCTGTGCTGGTGCCTTTTTGGCTGCCCAGTGCAAATGCAGGCACCCTTACACAATGCCCGAGGAATTCTCTTTCTATGTGTGCTGCATTCTGCAGCACATGTGAAAAGAGGAAAAAAGCGAGGAGAAATAAAGATATTTCTCCTTGTTACGCCTCACGTGGGAGGAGTAGGTTTTTGGTGCATTCCCAGGTTTACCACTTTTGGAAAAATCTGAGAATGCGTCAAAATCCATCAATGTTGCATGGGGACACCCACGCAGCGCCCATGGAAATGCTGGCCTGGGCAAGAGAAATGCAATGCATCAATTTGCACTGCATTGCATTACTCGAGATTTATGAAGCCTCTCAGGGCCATGCAAGGTGGCCTTGTGTGGCTTTATTAGTCTAATTTTGAAACTGCATTGATCTTGCACCACGTTGCGTGGTGCAAGAGCGACACAAAGGGGCTTGTAAATATGCCCCCTAGTCCATACCAAGATTCCACTATAATAATGCAACATGCACACATTTTTTGTGTTGTTTTGTATACTTTGCTTGCATGCACTTTGCACCAATCTGCACTTTTGCCCTGTGGTTTATATTGCAGTTTTACACACTTTGGACATGTTGTGTGCTTCTTCCTTACCCACCTAGCAAACTTCTTGCCCATTTTATTGTGATGGGTTTTCTGAGACGTGTTCAACAGGTACAGGTGCCTTCTACATCCCACACACCAGTGATGTTTAGCATGAACAATAATCAACAACACAAAGACCAGAGACTTTAGGCTCACACATGGTTCTCTACGTCCTCTGCAGTTCACCCCTGCTCTATCCTGTCACAATTGGGCTGGTGTGAAATAGCTACTAAACCCGAGCTGTATCTGGAGTTCAACCACTCCTGCTGCTGAGGCCAAGATAACAGTAAAAAAGAGGACCACTGGGCCTCCACCATACCAAGATTCTGAGCTTAGGCATCCTGGATAACCAAAGCAAGTTAGCCACAAACAATCTTTGCACTGGTGTTTTCCATTCATGCAACACCAGTTCACCTCTGCCTGTATCGGCTGATCGCTGTAGGGCAGAACACCCTTGCTGTGCAGCCCCAAAGACTGTTTTTAGTGAGGCTTTGGGTGGTTATCAGGGCCACTGCTATGGGATTTGTTTTAACACTGTAATTGGATCTGTGGTTTCTAATCCAATTGATTTTCGGTATTTTGTTTTGGAGTTCTAATTGACTTGCATCACCTGTCGGGAGAGATGAATGCCCTGCTGTCCGCATAGCTTGTGGCAATATGCTTTCTGCAGAACATGGCTCATGGTTTTGTCGTAATAGATACAATCACCTTCCTAGACAGTGGAAGTGTATTGCCTGCAGGATGGAGACCAGATGTTGGACTGGGAATGAGTGGAGATAGGGCTCCCCTTGGAAAACGTTTTAGGCCCTCCTTAAGTAGGTGGTGCTAATTACCTGTTCTTCCTCTGCACTGTCTGTTTAGCAAATGAGAAATGGGAAAAGTTGGACTACAGTATCTATTGCTCAGGTGAGGAAGTTTCTAATCAGGTCTTTTCCTTTATGTGTCTGATGACTGCCTCAGGAAGGCTGAATGACAGCCAGATGCAGGACCTTACACTTAATTGTGCCTATGCTGTGTGTGCTCCAGATTAGACACAGCCCCACTACTACCTTCCCTGAGAAGCACAGATCCACTAAAACTAACTGTGTTCTCTTTCATCCCACCCTGATCATGAGAGGGAAACGGGAAATACATCTCGAGCATAAACATTTAAAGTCCAACATTCCTATTTTGTGTTTTTCTTCCATCTGAATGTTACTAATACTATATACCCATGGGTGATGGTGGTGTGTTAGCACAGTGGTGTTCTCATGGCCTACAGTGATATTGCAATGCATGCTAATTATGTTATTTCTTCCTACAGGTGTGCATGCTGTCTCAAACGTCCCCATAATATTCCTAAAACGCTGCATGAAAAGTGAATGACTTAAAACTTTCAATAATTGATTCTACTTTTTCATTCAACTGACTCTCTCTCTCCTTTCAATCATCTGCATGCCCCTGCTCTCTGAGTAAAGCCTGCTCTAATTTAGGGGTGGGCGAAATATTCCGTCCTGCCCATGGAATTGGCTGTATTTTGGCCACAATGCTAAACTCTTTAATGCAGAGTTCTGGCCAAATTCTGTCAATCACTGCATGGAGGAATTCTTCTTCCACGAGACTCCAGAATATGCGAGCTGGCGAGCGAGATTTGGCATCCTCTAGTGTGATTGTCTAACACTGGCATTCGCCGGCGTTCACGAGCGTTCGCAGTGAGAGGGCTGCTGTTTGAACAGATTTGCTGCCGCTCGAGTAGATTTTTACCTCGAACTGTATCAAATTCAACTTGAATGACTGCACGCTCTTGCACAAAGCATGGTGCTGTTCGTGCTGATTTTCAGCGCTGCTCGTGCTACTAGCGCTAAAATGCAGAGTGAGCAGCACAAGCTGTATATTTTCCACCCGTTTACGGAATTCTGTGGAATCTCGCAGCGCTTTTCTGTAACTCTGTGGAATTCCGCGGAGTAAAACACTGCAAGTTCCACCCACCTCTACTCTACATCACATGCATGAATGTTAAATTATTGAAATCCCAATTTTTTTTGCATATTTTGTCCTATTGCTTTCCTCAAATTTTGAGGGGATTAAAGAATTATGACTAATTGGTTGAGTCTTGGACAGATAGGGGAGCGTCAATAGTTAGCACATCAAGAGCTGCAAGGAGAACTGACTTGGTGAGCATAGGAATAAGAGTGAGAGTTGAGTGTAAGTAGTTACAGACAGGACTTGGTCAGAAATGGAAAAAGAAGGTGCATTTTGTTGTTTTTCAGCTACTCTCTAGAGTATCAGAGTGCACGGGTTCAGCCAGTTATGAGTCTAGACATTTGAAGCTGATTCTACAAAATATCTGTTAAGAGCCTGGTGTTCACCCCCACATTTGTGAACTGATGATGCTGGTTTATCGACTCTGAGCGTGCACTGAGGCCTGCTAATCAGACCTCAGTGCCAGTGTTCTAACCCATTACAAAGTGTATGTCGAATTGACTGACCCAAATTAGCAGAGACTGATTTACTTATAAGTCCCTAGTATATGGTACCCAGGGTAACCAGGGCATGTAAGGCAGAGTGTTTACACAGGTCTGCAGCACTGTTTGTGCCACCCCGGATGTGACAAAGGACAAAATGGACCCCAACCTGCCACTGCAGACTGGAAGGGCAGTGGTAACATTGCTAGTTCGACTTTGCCATTCAAACTAATGGCAAAGCCCACACTTCCCATAACAATATATGTAAGTCTCCCCTAAGGAAGACCTATCAAGCTATTAGGCAGGGAGCTGTACTTTATTAAGTAGGATATGTATTTTTACATGTGTCTTGGCAGCAACACTTCCAAATTGTCGTTTTTCTGCCGGAGAGTTAGTAGCCCCATTGACTAACACAGAGTTACTGCCTGATCCCTTAGCCTGGCTAACTCCTGAATGGGAATACTGAGATGGGTACTGTAAGGTATCAAATTAATTGTGGCATTAACCCTGACTTGATGCCCAAGTCGAGTTTAATGTCATTATTCAAGAACTGTAGCTTTTAGAAAGTTGTCAGTCTGTGACCCAGTTTGTCCAGTGGCCTCACATGGTCACTGGCCACCAGACAGCTTTCTACCCTCTTGTCGAGTCTTGTGAGTGACTTCCAGGCTTAGGAACAATAGCAGCCTGCTACAGGGAGAGATGCCACCTCCAATTTGCAGGAAGCCACTCAGGGTGTTAGCCTAAAGGCAAGCTTCAAAGGCGAAGCCATCTTTGGTGGGCAAATGGTGATCACACTCTTGAGGGGCTGCCCTTTGTTCAGGTAGACAGGCTGGAAACAGGGCGAGAGAGGGGAAACAAGTGCCCAAACTGGTTTTCTAAAAGGGCATATAGCCCACAGGTAGCCACACCTCTAGGGTGGGCTACCAAGCGCCTAGCATCCAAGGAAGGCTCCCAACATCTTGAGAGTGGGCAGAATAGTGCACTCTGGGATTGTCACATGCTACACATAGCCATAAAGTCAGTACAGAGAGGGAAGGAATATGATAGCCCATTGGCTAGTGACCGCATCATCACCCCAGGGCACTTTCTGGGAATAAATATGGCACTCCTGGCAACCTGAACCTCAGATCACATCAGAACTGGAACATAGACCAAAGAAGGACTGCCCTGCTGACCCCTGGACTTCACAAAGAGAGGCTGCACCGTCTGCCACACTGCATCTGCTGCACCTTGGGCTAGCGAAGAGAGTACTATGCTGTGACTCCTGGCTTGGGGAAAAGTTGGGCCCCAGACCAAAAAAGTGACTCCAAAGGTCAATTGTCTGGCCCTATGAAACCATCACCAGGGTCATCAAAGCTGGAGTAGCCCACTTCAACAAGTCAGTAGCCACTTCAGGAGAACCACCACTGACTGCACCAAGAGACCTATTCTTGATGGACAAATGTTGCATCAAAGTCAGCCGGACCCGGGAGTGCCGTCTGAGTCCAGATTGGTCACCCAAGAGGGACACCAGCCACCACCAAAAGATATTGCGGGGACCACTGTGTACGGAAACCAATAGTCCAGCCGCAGCAGGCCTTCCACTGCCTTAAAGAGGATTTTGAGCAACCTCGACCTCTGTGGCCAAAGTCGCCCCACTTGACTCATGGACAGAGGCACCCTTGTCAACCACACAGCCCTTAGAGCATCCTTGAGCATCTTCCATCTCCTGCATCTACAGCATCAGGACCACTCCATTCAAGCCTGTGGCGGTCGTGCTGTAAAGTTTGGAACGGGACTGGAAAATGCTTTGGTGGCTAGGTAACTGTCCAAAAACTCTTCATTTGGCCCCCTAGACCATCTTCCTGTTAGCTTTGGTCACCCAAGTTGGGCCGGAGTAGCTGAACTCAAAACGTTTCAAAAGTTTACAAACTTGCAGTTCCCAGTGCTTGTTAACAGTTGAATTAAAAGTTACGTTTTCATAAAAAATCTGTATCTTTGGAACACTCCCATGGATTTTGCTCATCTTGGACTCTAAAAATGAATGAAAATGGAATCATTTTTTATAAATTGGTGTCAGAGTTCTTTCTTTTTGTGTGGCTTTCTTATTTTGTTCTTTGGCACTGTTAAATGCTTTACACTAGTTCCTTTGTTTAAGGCTTGATGCTCGAAGCCATAGCTACCCAGGGTTGAGCTTAAGGTTTTACAAATGAGCCTGACTGGACCCAAGACAGTTCTGCGCATATATTACATGATAAGGCCACACAGCCATAATATATAATACACCCAAATCCGCACAACATGTGTTTCTCAATCACCATGAAAGTATTTTTGCATTTTTCATTTAAATGATTTCAAACCATCAGTTTGTTTGTGAGACTTTGAACACTTCATCTTATTTCTAGAACTGGCTATAGACAGCTCTGCATGTTTACCTAAGCTCATGTGTACAGCAAAAACATATACACTGATGGAGATCAGCTTCTTTTAGCTATTGACTGGTAAGGATTCATGCCCATGTTGAACCAGTCAACAGGAGCATTTCCCTCTTTACTGTCATGCTATGACATCATTGGTGCATTAGGTGTATAGGAATGCACACATTTTCTGAACAGCTGGAGTGCTATACGATGTATTTAGTAAACAAACAACATTTCACCCTTAATCCAAGTGCCTGTTCAGAGCATATGTTTGTCCCCTGAACGATTGGAATGTAAATGTCCTTTTTTCTGCCATGTGCTTGTGTGCTCTTTTGTTACTGGAGTCAGGAGAACATGCACTAAGAACAATACTTCTGCAATTCTAGACCCTGCACCCCACACCCCTCTCGGCTCCATCAATACCCCCTGTACTAGGTAGACTACTGCTTCTTTGCCCCTCTCCCCATTGACTAGACAATGCTGGGCATCATCCTTGCAGAACCGTAAAACAGTATTTTGAAAAGCAGTATCAGTTTTATTTTCAGAGGACCACCATCACTCTTCTGTCTAGTCGATGATTCTCAAAAGTACATGCCTACCTCATTCTTTCAGTCTCACAAAAGCATAATAACTTATGTACTACTGAGCATCTTATTCCTGGCACCATCACTGGATAAGCATGGATGCAGTGACGCAAGAAGTCACCTTAACTGCTATTAGGCAGTGTATTGATGTAAGACTGGACTACAATGCTGCAGTAACACATAGGCTTTTTTTTTTTTTTTTTTTTGGTCCTCATTCGCCTCTAACCTCTTTAACAAATCAGACTGTTGGTACCTGTTTTTAGCGTGCCAAGGAAACTAGGCGTTATGTTGGAAACTCACGGTGCCTACCGCCTATGGGTACATTGACAGAAAAAAGAAATGTTATTACCCCCCCAAAAGAAGGGGGGAGAGGTTTCTCTTCAACTAGGCCCACAAGAGCCTGGCGGACCAATTTGTTGGCGTATATTTGGAGAGGAGGGTGCCCAACACGGTCCGAAGAGTGCCAAGGAGACATAATAATCATAGGACCTGATGTTTCATAACTGTTGGTAGATCACACTTTTGATCAGGCTTCGGCCCATTTCAACAACAAGTCCCAAAAAGCGGTCTTTTTGCCCCACAGCCTCTGGACATATCCATCTTGGAGGTCTCAATCATTGATGTCAGCCAGTCTGAATGCAGAGGAGGGGAAGGATCGATCCATCTCTTACATAATTGTCTCCTGGCTAACAGGATAGCATAAAATAAGAGAGACTTTGCAGGTCCGGTTACTTGATTGGTGAGACCAAAGATTATAAGGGCTAAATCTAATTTGATTGGGACTCCCAAGATTCCCTCTACTGACCTCCGAACTTCTTCCCAATACAGAGCAATAGCCGGGCAATCTTTAAACATATGTACATCCGAGGCTTCCAACAAACCGCACCTCCTACAACAGACCTGGGACCCGTTTGAAAATTTGGACAGCTTTAGGGGAGAAAAGTAAGCCCTGTGGACAGTGAACAGATGGTTTCTCCACAGCCAAGCAGGTTTTATTATGCTAAAAAGAGTCTTAAATGAGTTCTGCCACAGTTGTTCACACTGTTGATTTGGAAGATACTCACTCCATAGTTCGTCTGCGAGTTTAAATTCACCGTCCACGGCCTCCTCCACCGCCCAATACCAGAGGGATACCTCCCTCCTCCCTGCTGGCCTGTCCACTAGCTGTTGTTCTAAGCTATTGCCCCATCCGATCGATTTTTTCTGGCTTAACTGCGCTTGGACCCAACTCTGTAATTGGATGTACTTGAACCTTGAGAGGCCCGCTCCCACTGTGTCTCTGAGTTGTTCCCATGAAATTAATATGCCCTCTTCCACCAGCTCACCCCACACTTTCAGCCCTGCTTCTCTAAGTGGTATAGCAAGCCTATCCTGAAGACAACCCGGTGAACCAGGTGAATCCCAGAGTGGCGCTAGGCTAGAGAAGTAGTCGAGACCCACCAAGCGCTTAACTCTGGCCCATGATTTAACCGATGCCTGGAGGACTTTTAGTTTGACTTTTTTGAAAAACTTTGGTTCCCCAAACTTGAACAAAAATCCCTCCTCTGGTAAATTAGCCCCCTTTAACATAGCCAAAAACATAGCTCCAGCCCCCGTATTTACGGGCATTTTTAAAAGCATCCGGGAGTATGAAAACTGGAAAGCCCAGGCATAATACTGTAAATCAGGAAGCGCAAGCCCCCTTTCTCCCTCCTGCGCCTCAACTTTTTCCAGGCTATTCTGGTAGTTCTATATAACCAGATGAAAGAGTTTACAGCCTGCTGTAATTTATCAATCCCAGGTTTGTCAAAGTGAAGGGGGATAGTGTTGAAGAGAAAGGTTACCTTTGGCAACACCACCATCTTCACCAAGTTAATCCTCCCAAGAATGGATAAAGGGAGGTGAACCCAAGCTTTCATTTGTTTTTGGCATTCCCTTGACACTCTCTCTAAGTTAACCTCTGCTATTTTGGCTATGTCCTGGACAATTCTGACCCCCAAGTATCGCATACTAGAACTAACCTGATATTGGCTTCTCTCGAGATTCCATGTCATAATCTCCGTCTTCCCGGCATTGATCTCATACCCTGAAACCTGTCCAAACTCCTGTGCCAATTCGATCACTACCGGGAGAGTCGTTTCTAGGTTCGCTGAAAAGATCAAGATGTCATCAGCATACAGGGCCACCTTCCTTTCCCACTCTCCATACCTAAAAGGCACAACACCAGGATCTTCTCTAAGCCTCTGCGCAAAAGGCTCGATATACATATCAAAAAGGAGAGGGGAAAGGGGGCAGCCCTGCCTGGTGCCCCTAGAAATTCTAAACGGTTTCGTCAAGTTACCATTAACTAACAGCCTTGCTGACGGAGCCTGATATAACAATTGGATGGTATGACGAAACTTCTCACCCAAATTAAATTTCCCCATGACCTCCGACAGGTAAACCCAGTTAACCCTGTCGAAGGCCTTGGTGGCATCCAGAGTCAAGGCAGCGAGAGGAAGTGAGTAAGCAGAGGCGATATCTATGGCTCCTATAAGATCAAATGTCAGATCTGACAATTGTCTGCCTTTAACGAACCCCTTCTGATCTATATGAAGGATATCTCCAGCCACCGACCCCAGCCTAGCTGCCAGGATCGAGGCGAAGATTTTGTAGTCCGCATTCAAAAGCGAGATGGGTCTATATCGACCCACAGCTCGCAGGATCCTTGCCAGCTTTCAGAATCAACATGACCGTGGCTTCATTCCAAGACTCGGGAGGCTTTAAGCCCTCTATTAATATCATATTAAATAGCTGTGTCAAAATTGGAATACAAGCGTCGGCCAGGGACCTATATATCTCAACTGGTAACCCATCAGGTCCCGCCGCTTTGCCTCTCTTGCCGGCAGCTATAGCATTCCTCACTTCCTCTTGCGTTATATCCTGTTCTAAATCTTTCTGCTGTTTGGGGCTCATAGAAGCCAAAGTGGTCCGATCCAGCCAATCCTTAATTTTAGACCTATCCTCTGTCAGATCTTCCTGGTATATGTCCTGAAAATACTTTAAAAAGGCCTCCCCTATTTCCTCATCTGAAGACAGAACCACTACTCCATTACCTACTTCAATTTCCCTGATCTGGTTACGGAGTCTATCTGCTTTTGCCTTCCATGCCAACATTTTTCCTGCCCCCTCCCCATACTCAAAATGGGCGATCTTACTTGCCTCCCATCTGAGCCTAAGCCTTGATTGGAGGATACCCTCCAGCTGCTCTCTTAATTTTCCAGTCTATTCAAAGCTGCAGGTGCCCTACCAGAAACAACCTCACTGTCCAATTCCATCTCCACATCCTTCATTTCTGCCTCCAACAAAGCAATCTCTTCCCTATACCTTTTGTGCCTAAAACTTGTCCTACTAGTAATAATACCCCTCAAAAAAGCCTTAAGGGAGTCCCAGACCATCATGACACTTGCCGTGCCTGAGTTGACCTTAAGGAAGATTTCGATTTCCTGAGCCAAGAAGGACATCTCCTCTTCCTCCAAAAGCAGCGTTCGGTCAAAGGACCAAGTTCTTAACTGTTGGGCCTGTGCCCACTCAAGGTCCAACTCTATTCCTGAATGATCTGACAAATGGGAGGACAGATATCTAATGTCCTTGACCTTACCCCTTAGGGCATAAATAACCAAAATATAGTCAATTCTAGACTTATGCCGATATTTGAGGTTTCGAAATGATACCCCCAGTTGCTGGCCTGATCTCTCCCTCCAAACATCACATAAACCCAACTGAGTCATCATACTCTGAAGATACGCCCTAGATCTAGAAGGGGTAACCGCTCTACTGCTAGTAGACTTATCAAGTTTAGGATCAAATACAATATTAAAATCACCAGCCATAATAACTGGTTCTGGAAAGTCTAAAAGATGCGAGAAAATTGTTTTAAGAGTTGAAGGGTCGTCTTGATTCGGGCCATAGTAACCAACCAGAGTAAAAGGGATGCCCTTTAAGATCACTTTCAATATCACCCATCTGCCACCTTGGTCCTCCTTATGCTGTATAATCTGGGCATTAGCCTGTTTTTTAAAAAGAATCAAAACCCCTCTGATGTTAGCCGACTGGTTGGTGCAGATATAGGAGTCCACCCATTTTTGATTTTTAAGAATTTCCTGGGTCTCTTCCTTAAGAAGATGTGTCTCCTGGATGACAATGACCTGCGCTGCACAATCTTTAAGATATTGCAAAATCCTAGCTCTTCTATTCTTTACACGCAGGCCATTGACATTCCAGGATAATATCTGAAGTGTACTCATAATAGCTTCAATCTGCAACCCCCACCCTGCCCAAATTCAAGAGAAAAACAACACCTAATCTCGTAGAATCGAAACGCCACTATTTGAACTAAGCTTAGTATATATACAGCGAATGAGGTATTTTTATTTTTAATGCCCCAGTGCTCCCCAACCCCCCACCCAAACAGTTGAACCCCCTGGAGAACCCTTCCCCATAAGTCTGGACAGTTGTTGTCCAGGTGTAGCACCCCGGAGCTACCCAACCCATCCCGTCCCAATCTCATGTGTTATCAAAAAAAAAAAAAGTTCATATGCCATCCAATTACATCCGTACCAAAAAAAGAAGAAATCTAATTTGATACTAAAAGAAAGAAGTAAAGGTTGAAAAGGAATTAAAAGAGAGAAATGAGACCCCCCTAATTTGCTCCACTCGCCTATTCAGAGGAGAAAGAAAAGGAAAAAGAGCACAAACGCCAAGAACAAACCTACTGCCCTAACCTAAACCGTGCTACCCCGAGCATAGGGAACTCTTTCCTAAGGACCACCCTTACTGATGGAACTAAGCAGCTTGTCCGCCTCCTGGACTGATCTAATGTTATGCATTTCGTTGTTATGCATAACCTTTAGGAAAGCTGGAAATTTTAGCTGTACAACTGCGCCGAGCTTCCTGAAATCGTCCATCCTCCTGCCTAGTTCCCACTGTCTTTCGAGAGTAGCTCTAGCCAGATCCGAACGAATTTCAAAAGAAAAATCCCTAGACCTTAATGTTTTTGCTTTCAGGGCCAAATTGAGAATTTTTTCTTTTAAGGAGTAGGTAAGGAAATTAACCAGGATTTTTCTTGGCTTGACTCTATTGGGGTTCTTACGAAACGGGTCTCTGTGGATCCTCTGTATTTCCATACCTAGGGTTACCTCTGACTCCTCAAACTGCAGCACTTCTTTAAGCAATGAAATAATGTATGATTTGAGGTCAGACCCTTCATTCCCCTCTGGGATATTCAATAGGCGGAGGTTATTTCTACGAGTGTTATTCTCTAGCATCTCCATTCGATCCCGAATAGCTACCTCCTCCCGTTTAAGTACCTGGATCTCTGCTTCAGCCACCCCAAGGTTATCCTTCAGCTCTCCAACCGTTTTCTCCAAATTCTCAGTCCTGATGTTTAAAAGATCCACTTTCCTCTCCAGAGATTCACAAGAACTCCTTATCTCAATCTGGTTAGCGGCTGAGATGGAAAAGCCTTTCTTAATATCCTGAGAGTATGGAAAAAAGAGATTCCAGTGAGGCTAATGGGTGCCCGCCCGTCTCCAGGGACTGTAGAGACTTAAGACTTTTATCTACCCCTCCGCTCTGTGGTCCTGCAGCTCCATCCGGATTCTGATCCACCAAATCCAGTTCTTTACCTGGCACTGCCTCAGCAATATTATCCCTGACTGCGGGGACGTCTACCTGAGACAAAAGAGGGCTAGCCCCCTCCATAGTGACCGTTGGTATTTTTGCTGTTAGATGCCCACTGAACCCCCCTCTGGGAGTGTTAAGAACACTACCTCTCTTCGTGATGTCCAGGACCTCAGGTTGTAGCTTGAAAAATGACCGTAACGACGGGGTTACCCTGACTTTACTGTCTAGGAAATTGTTTTTAACCCTCCCGAGTTTCGTACTCCTTCCTTCAACTTGATGAGTTTGAAAAACCAAACTATTAGTGGAAATTGCAATTTTTGGGGAGCCTTCTAATACTTGGTAGCTAGGCTGCACCTCAGAAGATGATTTATTAGTGATGCCACCCTTTTTAATACTCAAGGTGGACCCCCACGTTTACTGCTTCTCTTTTTCCACCTCTTGCAGCCACTGCTGAGCCCCCAAAACCTCCAAAACGCTTTCACCTGTTGCGGGGCGCAAACCTGGTTCTCCTGCGCTCTCACGGACTGTCGTGCTTCCTCCTCCAACTCCGGTACTGCAGCTATCTCCGGGAGCAGCCCCGGCGCAGATGGAGCGGGAGAGGCAAAAATAGAGGCAATGGCGGGAGACCCGCAGTCCTTAGCAGCCTGCACCAACCCTCTCCTACTCTGCCCCGCCGGGACGGGAAAGCAGCCGATGCTGGCGCTGCCTCCACCGACCCGAAGGAGCCCGCACGCCGCCGCTCTGTGGCCTCTCCGCAGCTCCAGGGCGGCCTCGTCCCAACGCGGCAGGCGGGAGGGGAAACCAGAACAGTCGAACCCCCGGCACATTCCGGGTTGAAAACTTCCCTCCGAAAACAAGGGAGCCAAACACAGAGGAGCCGAAGAGCTGCACCAGGCACACTTTAGCGTCTAGGATGGCAGGTAGGATGACATTTCCTGCGGAACAGGAGGAGAGCTCCGGGTGCTAGCGGCCGCTCAGAACGCGGTCGCCATGTTCTCCTCAACACATAGGCTTATTATATGCTATGTAAAGTTCTGCCTGGAGATATTGCTCAGCTTCAGGGGTACAATACCATGCTCTGTTAATAGGTGAAGCTTTGCAGTCTGCAATAATTGCTACATTTCAGTCACTGCCTTACCACAGGCTTGTTACTAGTTGCCTGCCTGCAGCCTGGGCCAATTCTGGCTTTCTATAAAACATAATAAGGCTTTGTTTACACAGTAAATAGGCAAGCATTTCAGCGGTTCAAAGCATTACTTTTATATAATTTCAAGATATCATTTATACAATTAAACACTAAAGAAGATTTAGAACTCCGTCATTATCCTGTAGTGTTTATATAGTGTGTATCTCCCTTTTTGATCATGGCAGTATCTGTCCATTTTGTATATGTATGGGTTTTTGAGTGCTTTAAATTGATGTACATGGCTACTTATCCTATATCATTTTGTGTCACTGCATAGTTTTTTCAGAGCAGGATTGTTTCAGTATGTTTGACACAGGGGATTCGAAAGCAAGTTTTGTCTTCTGTAAGAACAACATTCCCTTGCCTATAAAACAGGCTCACGTTTACAGGTCTGTCTTTCCCTGTGTTCAGTGACAACTTAATCTATTCACTCATCTTTTGTCTATGTTTAGTGTATTTCTTATTTATTCTCATTAGATATCATACGAGGGCACTCTGCAGCTATGAATCATTGCTGGCTTGCAAGACGTGTCTTGCAGGATTGACAATTAGTCACACACTCGCACATATATATCAATCCTTTGACTCTAATTCACATGTACCCACTCACCGTGCTACACAGTCACACACATTAACTGGACAATCAATGAACAAAAGATTTCACATAGAAAAGAGCCATACCTTTTGTCTTTCCCAATC
Organism: Calotriton arnoldi; assembly: GCA_963921515.1. Taxonomy (NCBI): domain Eukaryota; kingdom Metazoa; phylum Chordata; class Amphibia; order Caudata; family Salamandridae; genus Calotriton; species Calotriton arnoldi. Next base: position 283,522 of record CAWUFW010015905.1, read on the forward strand.
CTTGTTTATGGACAGTGTGTCAGAAAATGTCATCTAGAACACCCAGTTATTTGTGGTAGAGACTGTAAAGTACTATTCTGATCTGTTGGCTATCACAAAATCAAAATGTGAACCAACCCTGGGCTCCATTGATGAGCTGCAGAGGTTGGACAGGCACATGGTCGCACAATAGACTCAGTTTGCCCCGTAGCTCTTCTAGAAAGTGCAGACAGCTCTCCTCTCCACCCTATCACAAACGACTCTCTCTGTTGCAACATGACACACTTTTTAGTTTGTTCTTTGATGGAAATTTACCAAGCTAAGAATAAAAATAGAAGACCTGACAATCATAGCTTACAGTTTGTACCCGGATAGCCAAAAAACCTCTGTGCTTTGTGCTTGGTGGCCATCTTAATTTGCCATGGGGGATCACCTGTGGGTTATCGGGTGTGCCTTACAAGTGTGCACTCAGGGGAGCCCCAATCATATACTCCCTAAGTCTTGGCCCCCTTCACCAGCCCATCACATATCCTCACATAACACTCACAGATCAGTGTCTAAGGGAAGAAAGAGCATGTTCAGATCCGAACGCAAAAAAACTGGTACATACAGAGATAAAAACTCTCTCTTTTCCATAAAGCTAAGGGATATTGCTTGTAGTTCATGGGACTGTTTAAATACGAGCAGCTATTATAAACCCAGGGAATAATAGATTGACTCCAATAGTTGATGCAAATCAAACATAATTGTAAAGAAATTATAGTTTCTTTGGATCAGTAGTACACACATTTATTTCAATTTCAATTGTATTTACACTTTCATTCAATGACCTCACACGCACAACATATTAAGGTAAAAAGGAACAAAAAAGAAGTAATAAAGACTTAACTTGATAAATGAAATAACAGTAAATGTGAGTATTTTTAGTTAGTTTGAAAGTGGTGGATGCTAAAAGGATTCTTCGAGTGAAGGAGGGTTGGGAAAATAAGATAAAGTTAAGACAGAAAAATGAGTGGTGCACAGTGATCATTACAGGGTATCAATAATAATGGATTTTTCAGGTAGTCGCTGGTTTTGGCAGGTTTTTGTTGGTCTCTTGCCCAGACAGCTGCAATATCAGTTGTTTTCTGCAAAATGTACCAAGCTTCTCCTAGAAAATGCCCCATTCTTAGAATGATTGCTTCCTTTTCTTGGCCCGGAGATAGGCCTTCACATGTTTAATTAGTCTCTGTCATGGTCCCTTCCCTAGGCGACATATTGTTCTTTTACAGATTTAAAGTTTTACAAAGAAGTAGAAAGTGGATTTTGAACTCCCAGAGACAGCCACTGCACAGGCTGGCTGGCAAATATTTGCAATCTTTAGACAAATTTATTTTTTAAATTATTTTTTATCAAAGTATTAAAGACAAGAAAATTGGCAACAATAGAAATACAACATCAATAGTAAATAATAACAATTAGAGTAAAAAATAGTGAAATAGTTCAGAGGACAAAAAACAG